>QLPG01011355.1:0-18505 GCA_003314385.1 Gomphus sp. MG54 | reverse complement strand
AGACGATCCGTGTCCCGTCACAAGAGAATCCAACAGACAGGACTTGACTCGCATGTCCCATCAGCACGTGGTGTAATTTTCCCGTCCCGGCATTCCAGATGCAAATCGAAGAGTCAGCCAAGCCAGCCGCGATTCGTGTGCCCTCAGGCAAGAAAGCAACGGAGAACACCAGATTACGATGACCCCGCAGTATGTGCTCCATCTTCCCGCTGGTAGCATTCCAGATGCGGACTGAGCAGTCAAAGGACCCAGACACAACACGTGACCCGTCGGGGGAGAAAGCGACAGACAACACCCAATGCGAATGACCCTTCAATATGCGCTCTATCTCTCCCTTGGCTTTGTTCCAGATTCGCACTGTCTTATCATAGGACCCAGACACGACGTGTGTTCCATTGGGCGAGAAGGCCACAGAAACCACCCAATCGGAATGCCCCTCTAATTCCCGCTCTGTCTCCCCGGCAACCACACTCCAGATCCGGATGGACTTCCACGACCCAGAAATAACACGCATCCCATCAGGTGAGAGAGCCACAGAATTCACTGAATGCGAATGTCCGTCATATATGCGCACCGTCTCTCCTGTGTTTGCATCCCATATCCGCACTGACGCGTCGCTCAAACCCGACACGACATGTGTCCCATCATGCGAGATGGCAATACAACGCACCCTGTCTGAATGGCCCACTAGTATGCGTTCCAGCTCACCAGTAGCCGTGTCCCAAACACGAACAGACCTGTCCACTGACCCAGATACAACTCGCCTGCCGTCACTAGAGAACATCACAGAGTACACGTCTGCACGGTGTCGCATGATATGCTCAGATGTCAGCCCCCATGAATCTCCCAGACCCACGACGACATTAGCTTGAGGTCCACTGCATAAGGATGTCGCATATTTGTGTTGGAGTAGGGACTGTTTAGGAATCCATGTGAATGCCGAGCGATAAGTGTTGAGGCAGTGATGGTTGATTGCATCAAATCCCATCTGGAGGCATCGACGAGCATCATCAAACAGCAACCCATGTTGATTGTGAATTATCGGATATTTCTGACAATTTGGTGAGCTAGAATTCATCTCCAATCGGTGAACTCACTGATGCTGCCTCTTTTTCCTTGCGAAGGGACTTGACTCCGGATTCTAGTTCACCAAATGCACTCAGGCACTCGAACCAGTGCAAGAGATGGTTATCGGCGAATTCAGAAACAGCATCGATCATCGTTGACGGTTCAGCAGGGGACAACCCTTCTAGAAAATGAAATGCCCAATGGACACAGGAGTATCGGAGGGCCTCAGGAATGACGTCAGGATTTTTGATTTCATGGGCGAGTGTTCCAACATTACCATCGTCCAAGTCGTAAATATTACGACGAAGCGACCTATTCATGTGTCCAAGACAGTTGATCGCCAATTTATGGTGTGCATGCGATACATCCACCCTGTGTACTGGGCAGCGTTTGGGATCCACGATGAATTCACGGAATGAGGAATGAAAGATGTTGACGTGTCCATCATTGGTGGAGGGAATATGGACTACCGAACGAAATCGAGATAGGTCAATTTCAACCTGATCACGTGTCTTCTCTAACAAAGAAGCAATCCCAGAGATGGACAATGGGGTTTGAACACAGACCACCGTGGCAAGCAAATCCTGCCTCGCCATCTTTTCTTTATCAATGAGGAGATTCCTGAATGCCCCGTCCATAATCAAATTGTAGAAGCTGTCCAGAGACGGGAGAGGCAATGCCGATCATGTTGTAGTTTGGTGTAGCAGATTAGATTTCCATGGGTTTTCCCGGCGCAGAATATTGAGTTGTTGGTTCTATAAATAGAAGAATAATTCCCTCGATTTTATAGTGATTTCTATTGTATTTTTCGCTAGGTAAGATGTTGTTCTATTGATGATCTACTGAGAGCTGAGTCCCGGGTTTAGCCTCCGCTTAGGCGCCGTTCCGGGAAACCGGCCTGGGCGCCAAAGCGCCGGTTTATGGAATTGTGGTCCTCCCACAAAGTAGAAATAATAAAGGGTGAAATGTAAAAATATTATTTAGTGTTGAGAACTTAACTCTCGGTCCAGGGACTGGTACGATGAGTTTCTGGTGTTTTCGTCCGAAATAGGAAAGTGCGATGCCCAGCGTTTAACCTTCGGTTCAGCGCGGAAGGGAGATTTGAGATTATCTCGAGGTTCAGTGAGAGTGGGGATGTAGAAAATTAACTTCTACTTGTCTATATTTTAGCTAGATACAACTGGGTACTTATAAGAAAAGGAAAGGACTATGTAATCATGAAAATTTATCGGACTGTGACCGGAGGCCGTTCTGATACGGCCGGGTGCGTGATGGAACGTGGGTATGTGGGCAAAGAAAAGATTTGGGAAAAGGATAGAAAGATTTCAGGGAAAAACATTTATTATGAAAAATGCTTGCCCATCAATGATATCCCTTCCATCAGCCCTGAGGGACTATTTGGGTTCTTGGGTCAGGTACCAGGCCAAGTAGATGGTATTCCTCCAAAAATGCTTCTAAAATCGCGAAAATATTCGTGTAGGTCCTTTATATTGTCTTTGAATCCTGTGAGAAGTTTCATCCGGAGGGGAATAGAATTGGTGGAAATATTCGGGTTTTAGTGTTGAAATGAACAGGAAAATGTGTATAATTACTAAGAAAAATCCGTTGGTTCTAACACATGTGAGTTCAGTAATACGTGTCCTGGGATTCACGTCCGTGTCATCAATATACCGCACGGCAGTGGCAGCGTATATGAATAATCCATCTGATTGGTCAAGAAGGCTCTTTACCTCAGATTCGGGTGGCCAGGGAAGGTTAGGTTCAGAATATCCATGCTTGGTCGCTATTTTGGAAAGTGAAGATCTCAAATATGTTCCAACATCGGTTTGTTCATTGTCCATTAATGACCCTTTATGAAGTGAAAATTCCAGAAGACAGGTTTCAGGACTAAGAAGGAAGGATGTGGTGATCCATGTCTCGGGTCGGCTCGTAATAAAAAATTTGATAGGTAGGTCCATGACACCGTTAAGGATTGTCTTGATTAACAGCTCTACTCTCCTATGTTCAGAGCATTCGTCCAAAGCATCTATAACAACCACATTGCTCAGTGGATGTTGGCTGTCCATGAGAACCTTAATGGGCTCTATCACCAGAGACTTGAACTGGTCAGAGAGTGAGTTGAGATCTGCCATATCAGGTGTGTTGATAAGGAGATCATGGATGACTGCTCGGGTCCCAGGGTTAGATCGAGCAAGCATGTTGGCAATTGTAGGAATGATCCGTGTTGCATCAGATAATGCTGAGCTTGAGCGAGAACAAAAAAAGCTGGCTCCAAGGATCTTTTGCTCATCCAAACGCTGGCTGAGAGTGTGTGCGATGCTTGTCTTTCCAGTTCCAAGCTGACCATTTAGCCAGTAGACCTTTGGAGCTGAAGCATCGTGCGCCCATCTTTCGAGGTCTTCCAATATTCGTACACGCGTGTTCTCCATGCACCCGGGGTGCTGGACATCTTCAACGGCGTTACGTGTGTTGTAAGATGCCCTTTCAGCAGGTTTGAGCAACCCTAACACATCGAAAGGAGGGTCTAAAAACATATGAGGCTGGGCGTGAAAAGCCCTAAGTGGTCGTCCCACGTACTATTGGTGATCGGCATATTCACATCACCCTTTGGGTCTGCAATCGACAAAAAACATCTCAGCTCTTCGGGTCTGAGTCATTGTTCAACAAGCATGCTCACTGAATGTGACATTTTTCCAGTCAAGGTGTATGCCCCCCGACGAAGACGTAGATTGTGGATTGGAGTGCACGAGTTCCGACATGAGAATGTTGGATAGCTGGCTTATACGATGGTGGTGTCGATGGGTCGAACGCAGAGACGTGGGTATGTGCACTAAAAGTTCCCAGGCCAAGGCGATGCCAGCGTCAGATTGACAGCTTGCGAATAGAATTGTTCGCGTGGCGATACTACGCGACTATTCCAGTGTTTGGCACCAGTCTGGTTCCTGAGGCTGACTGTGGTTCGGGCTACCTTTTAAGATTTTTTTTTCGACATATATTCTCATTTACACATACAAGTTTACCAAATACAAATATAATTATGAATTGTTCATCTGGTGCCGCCAGACTACTCACACGGCTGTACGCACAGCACCAGAAGCAATTCTGTTGTTAGCTTTACAGATATCGTCGCCGATTCAACACATCAGTATCACCAAGTGTATGCGTGCTGTGGCCTAATCGAACAATTATCAATGTCTGTTGAATAACCAAGAGAGCTTTGCAACAGATGCACGCTTACCTGGAATTGATGGAATATGACCCAGAGGGAGGATCCCAAAAGCCAGGTTTATATGGAAATTTTAGGTGGAATAGTAGGTGGAAATAGCAAAATGCATATGGGATCGATAAGGGTAGGCTCAGAGGGCTCATAGCTACTTATAGGAACGACGGGTAAGGACAGAAGGTAGTGCATTTGTTATTTGAAAGGCAATGCTGATGCTTGTTTTCAGATGACTGTCGCATGAACAAAGAAAAATGAGATGTACGTATAGTCGACGAGCTACTTAGCTGAATTACAATCTGGGTTGCAGTCTCTGTTACATTGATATGTCTGAAAGTATGGCATTATAGGTAGTGACGGTAAGCATTCACTTTGCAACACTTGCTCTTTGAATTTGTGCTAAGTCACCATATGAAACAAGTCATGAGTAGGGTGACACCAGGGAAATGATCTGGGGGGAGCTGAGCCCTGTGAATCCATGGTCAAGCCTCGGCTCGGTTCAGGGCATGATGTTGGGGCCATAACAATACAGACAGGTATCAAAGACTAAACTTGCATGCAATAATATGATAACAAACTCATATTCAGCTACTCAATCGATCCAGTAATATTCCCTCCTGCCTTCTCACGTTCTGGTGCTGGCATGGCCTTCATCAGCGGACCTTGCCAACTCAACACCCTTGTCTCTGCTTTCTACTCAACCTTCCCCCACCACCAAGGAGTGTAATGTAGGAACTCTTTCCCTCCACTCCGCGGTCCACATCTTCTTCGAGGTCCATACCCGAAGACTGGAAACAGATTGCCGCCAGTGAGCGTGCTTGATAATTCACAAATTAGACACTCAAGACCTGAATAAATTCAGATTTTCCGCTGCAGGTCCAAAGGGTGATATAAACATATCTACCACCAATATTCCATGCCGTAATAACATTCAGCCTTCTCGTCCTTCCCGTAGCTGTTACATTATTAAACGGTTTCCGGCACTTGACCGTGAGCGGATGACGGTCTCTTGCATAATCTACTGTGCTTCGGAGCCTTAGGGATCTACGGTAAACTCACGAAATGAGGCATGAAAATACTCATTTGATCAAGGTCAATGTGCCAAAGATTGATAATGCTGAAAATGGAAAAATGAATTAAAGGGATATAGATCATGTGTATACAAAGAAGCAGTGCTAGCCGTGGAAAGCGAATATTGGAAGAGGGCCGCAGTGACAATCATATCCTGTCCTCGCTGAGAAAATGGTGGAACGCTTTTTTCCTGGTCAGCAGAGGAGCCAGCTGGCGAGTGTGTCAACTATGTCAGCCGCCTTCTAGGACCCACGTCCCTATGGCCGATATATCGCACCGAAACTTATTTGAATAATCCATCTTTCTGTTTATAACTCTGGAACTGACTTCAGTTGGCCATTGAGGCTAGGCCGAAAATATCAATGCTTTTTCTTGATCTCGAAACATTATCGCAACACACTGTTGGTGAAAGTCATATTGACATCACCTGTTGCTCTTATGACGGACTAAGAGAAGACCTCCCTTACATAAAAATATATATTTTGACAATATTGAGGGTTTTTACAATGGATAGTAATACAATTTGTGTACTGCAACAGAAACGTGTATATTGATCGTAGACGGATATAATATCTGCACTTGGGCAAGAATCCAATGAGTCTGCCAAAACCGGAAGGCAGTTAGCTAATTATGGCTAATTATATAATTCTAGTCTGTCACGCTTTACCACCATCGTGAGTTAACTATCACTGCTATCAGACACGGCTTACAACTATTACAGATATGACTGTTAGTCCTACTCTCATCAATGGATCTTCTGGACTTGTTGAAGAGCATGCAGACATTCCTGAGTGGATAAATGATCTGCTTGATAACAATGTCCAGAAGATTGCCTCCGAAGCTTGTGGCGCTCCTGGGGGGTCACTACTCGACTCGAGGTTACTTTTGAGGACACTTCCACCCAGTTAGAACAATCCATAGACGATATCTGCAGGGCAGCCCTTTGCTTCACCCATTACCTCCAGTTCCTTTGGGAATCTATGCTGGCTCTTAAGCTCGCGCTCGCCTCTCTACAGAGCGGCATCTCTTCTTCTCCTCATGGACCGGAGAGAACCAAAGCTCTTCAATGTCTGGTGTATCTTGACACTGTCAAGAGAGTCGCATGGGGGCCTCCTGTGACGTCCTTCAAGAGGCAGAGAGTTGGAGCACCCTGGAATCCGAGGTCACATCACTTCTTGCAGAGATCGAGTACGAGAACGCTGCGGAGCGGCTTGCTGAAGTGAGCAAGCAAGAGAATGGTTGTTTTCCAGAATACAGCGGAGTATGAGGCCCGTCTTGACCTCCCGATCAGTGTTCAGAACCAACTCGAGGCATCTCTCATATGTGCGTTGGTCTCAGCTATTAATGCGTGAGACGTAACCTCATGTAAGAGATACCATGGTATCTTCATCAATATTCAGCGCGACTCCGAGTTTCGTAACTATTATGATGTTTCTCGTCGTGTCACAGTCATTCAGAAATGGACAGGTACATCCCTCCTTGACATATACGGCGAACCTCCTCGTCCAGCGTCTTCTCCCATCATGTTCTCTGAGTTTTTTTAGTCCTTTTTTTCCGGAGTTTCTCGCTCTCGTTAACGAAGAACGAATGTATTTGCCCTCGATTTTTCTGGATCCACAGCCTACCTTTTGTACTTCGATTCAATCCATACACTATCAATGCTCTGACATCTTCTCTTTCACAGTGCCTCTCAGGCGTTTCAGAGCATTACAGGGATTTGGCTCTTCAAGAGCTCATCAAGGCTTTTTCAATGTCAGAGGAGTTTTCTGTGGCCACTGACAATTTTTTAGAGAAGGTTGGCTGCCTTGTTCTCCCCTCAGACACCAGCACCCCATGGAGATGAGTTTTCCAAATCTCACTCCCGGCAATTGTCCAGATGATGTCAATGTCCGGGAGATTGGTCCCTCCGCATTCCAATGTCGCTGGCAGTAGTACTGTTATTACAGGAACTGGAGGAGCATGGGAGGAAGGTTTGTCCAAGCCATTCATCGAATTTCAAGCAGCATATGAATTGTTAGAGAAAAAACACCTGGAAAAGGGCCTTCGAGTTCTGCAAGAATCATCTCAATGGGTTCACTGTGCAGTTGACTCTGACCGTGCAAGGGGTTTTTGCGAGCACTCGATATATGTCTTCTCGATGATAGAAGAATCATTGGGTAAATATATGGATTTTAACAATGGCTATGGGGCAGTTGGACTTCTTCATTCGCTCGACAATTTATTCTCTTCCATCCTTGAGTGGTCTCAGAAAGAGCTCTTAGCATCCAGGGGATCAACTGTCGCATCTTCATCTGTGAATATTGCTGGCGATGCATTTGAAGAGCTCGACTATACCACCGATGATTGGGGCATAATACAGCTTGTGTTGCATCTCCTCGAGGAAGTCCGTGTCTTGTGTGAGCAGCCTTCCATGTTGGAGCTCAAGATCCGCTCAGGGCTCGTGAAAGTCTTGAACTCCCTGAGCCTTTCAGGCAGCGATCCCCAGGATTTGTATATCTCTAACACTATGGCATTACTGCTCAGTCACTCCACGTTGAAATTCGCAGGATTGAATAATCTACTTGATAGGGTGGAGCCCGGTGCGAGTTCCTCCATGTCTGGGACGGCTCCTGAACCCATCCCTGCCACTTTTTAATTACGCTAGTGCTGCCATTGTTGAGTCCACAAAAGCGTCTTGGCATATTCTTCAAGACAATCTGCCTTCCCCTCTTTTACAACATCTCTCCACTTATCCCTCATACTCTGGACGGTCAGCAGAGAATAACTGGGAAACGGGGAATGAACTGCAAATTTCCACATTCTCCCTCTCACCGACACCTGCAATCCAACATGTTGCGGAGGGCCTGCTCAATCTTTCTCGATCA
Source organism: Gomphus sp. MG54 (assembly GCA_003314385.1). Lineage (NCBI taxonomy): Eukaryota > Fungi > Basidiomycota > Agaricomycetes > Gomphales > Gomphaceae > Gomphus > Gomphus sp. MG54. The sequence goes on along the minus strand of QLPG01011355.1, from coordinate 10,282 downwards.
TTTGAGGTATATGCCAGCGACAATTCCCTCTCATTCTCTGTTGAACCTCTTCTTTTCGTCGATGCCCAGTCTTTAAATGCTGTGCTCAATCCTTCATGGGTTTTTTTTCCTGTTAGAGAACACCACCTCCGCCGTCTCTCTTCAACGAACTTTGTCCTTACCTCTCCGCTGTCGCGACCCACAACCGATGCTTCCACCTGAGGTGTTTGTCTCGGAATGGCTAAGCTCTTTAAAATTCTCACTTCTCTGGCACCTTGCTGCTCAATTTCTATCCTCAATACTCTGGTGTGGCGCAGCTCATGTCGGATTTAAGTCATTTGTCAAACGTGGTTAGAGTGCTCCATGTGAAATGGGGTGAGCTAGAAAGATGGAAGGAGATTGTAGAGTTTGACGAGGAGGTTGGTAGAGGAAAATCCAAGGAGGAAGGCATCAGTGGGGAGGAAGTGGTCAACAAACTCGCGAAGCTTAGAGGATGAACATAGTGGATTAAGTCTTCGAGGTTTCTGGTTGATCATTGGAGTCTTAAAATACCAAACTTGACATTCATCGGTTGCTGCTGGAACTGGGTTATTTTTGCATTGAGAATCTCTCTTTCAAATTTTCATGAACAAAGAAAATTAAGATGGACGTAGAGTCGATGAGCTGCTCAGAGGCAAACTGGGTTATAATATCAGTATGGTATGACAGCAGCAGTCATAATTTACCTTGCATGACTTGCTTCGTTGAATTTGTGCCAAAACCACTGTTCTAAATAAACTATGAGTAGCATGATACCAGCGTACTGATCCACAGGCCATGAATGTCTCCAGGTAAGTTACTAATGCCCTGAGCCCTGCGAATCCATGGCTAAGGCATCTCTCGGCTCAGGGAAAGATGTTCGGGCCATAACAACACTACAACAGATGTCAAAGATTAGAATTGTGTTTAATATTATATTAGTAAACTGACAATCAGCAACTTAACCTATGAATTTATATTCGCTCCTGCTTTTTCATGTTCTGGTGCTGGCATCCCAACCGACATTGGCAACTCAACACCTTTGTCTCTCCTTTCGACCTAACCACCAAGGAGTGTAATGTCGGAGGTCGTTCCCTCCAATCCATAGTCCACGTCTTCGTCGAGGGGAATACACCAAGTCTGGACACAAATCACCATCAGTGAGGGTGCTTGCTGATTCATGAGGTTAGACTCCAAACAAATTCTTTCTGCTGCAGGTGCAAAGGGTGATATAAATATATCAACCCACCAAAAGTCTGTGTAGTAACCACATTCAGCCTTCATGTCCATCTGGCAGATGTCATATTTTTGAAGAGGTTTAGGCATTTAACCGTGAGCATTTGATGATCTCTTGGATAATCTATGCTGTGCTTTACAGGGTTGGGAATCCATCATAAATTCATCATAGAGGTATGAATAATGTTACCATGATTGTGCCAGTGGGGTTAAAATGGAAGAGTGAATTGAATGGAAATAGATCATGTCTAGACAAGGAGGCCATACTGGCCGTGGAGTGCAAATTTTGAAGGAGGGCCGCAGTGACAAGCATATCATCTCTTGCAAACCTCTCCTCCTCGCTGAGCAGATCGTTGAATGCCTTTTACCTGGTCAGGAGAGGAGCCGGCCTGGCAAGCATTTCAACTGTGTCAGCCGCCTTCTGGGACCCACGTCCATATGGCCGATATACCGCACTGAAGCTTATTGAAATAATCCATCTGACTGTTCAACACTCATGGACCGAGTTCGGTTGGGCATCGAGCGCTGAGCCGAAAATATTCATGGCTGTTCTCGATTTCTAACATTAATTAATGTCAAATGAGTCAAGTATGGGAGCAGCGGATAGGAAGCTAGAGTGATCGAAAGTTTGAGGAGAACAATCATATGTTTTCATTGGAAAGCAAATTAGGGCAGGACAGGATTAAGATCTACAATAACAAGCTGTCCTGAGTCATATCCAAAACATGCTTTGGATTTAGAGAATGAATATCTGAAAAAGCCACGAAACTCAGGGGGGAAATAGCAAGGTATGAAATGAGGGTCTGTAAGAATCCAGTCCTTATTGAAAGATAGGGACACAAGATGCTCCTCTGGGGGAACAAGTTGAAAAGCACCCGGGAAGATGTGGGTGACTCGGCTTCCGTCTGGCAATGTGATGGATGCGGATTCGGCCAATGGAGTCGATTCACCTGTGATAAAATTCCAGATATGCACAGAAAAGAATGAACCCAAGGCGACTCGCGTTCCACCAAACAAGAAGGCAACGGATGTCACCCGATAACCGTGCCCCTCGAGTAAATGCTCTGCTATCCCGGTAGTTGTATTCCATATCCGGACTGAGCGGTCTTCTGAGCCAGAGACAACATGTGCACCATCAGCCGAGAAAGCAACACACCGGACGTCATCTGAGTGTCCCTCAAGTATATGCTCCACCTTCCCTGTCCTGGCATTCCAAATCCGGACAGAGTGGTCGGACGAGCCAGAAACCACATGGGTTCCATCATGCGAAAAAGCAAGGCACCTCACCAAACTTGAATGGCCCTTCAATGTGTGTTTTAACTTGTCTGTAGCTACACTCCATATCCGCACCGACTTGTCGTCCGAACCAGACGCGATTCTCTTCCCATCAGGGGAGAAGGCCACACAATTCACATCATCGGTGTGACCCTCTAGCACACGCTCCACCTCTCCAGTTCTGGCATTCCAGACCCGAATTGAGTTGTCTGCTGACCCAGAAACCACCCGTGCGCCATCAGGCGAGAATGCTACTGACCACACCCTACTGGAATGTCCCGTCAGTCGGCGTTTTCTCTTGCCCGCAATCACATGCAAAACATGGGATAGCTTGGATGAGATCCGTGATCGTTCACGTGAGACTGTGCCTGATCCGCGGTCTGTCTTTAATTCGCTCACATTCCAAATCCGGACAGAGCAATCCTCTGAGCCAGAGACGATCCGTGTCCCGTCACAAGAGAATCCAACAGACAACACTGCACTCGCATGTCCTTTCAGCACATGCTCGATTCTTCCCGTCCCGGCATTCCAGATGCCGATCGAAGAGTCAACAAACCCAGCAACGATTCGTGTCCCATCACCTGAGAAGGCAACAGATCTCACCGCACTCGGATAACCCTCCAGTATGTGCTGCATCTCCCCGCTGGTAGCATTCCAGATGCGGACTGACCAGTCATCGGAACCAGACACGACACGTGACCCGTCGGGGGAGAAAGCGACAGAATTAACATTATTTGAATGACCCTCCAATATGCGCTCTATCTCTCCCTTTTCTCCATTCCAGATGCGCACTGTCTTATCATAGGACCCAGACACGACACGTGTACCATCGGGCGAGAAACCCACAGAAAATACCCTACCGGAATGCCCCGCTAGTTCCCGCTCTGTCTCTCCGGCAACTACACCCCAGATCCGGATGGACTCCCACAACCCATACATAACACGCATCCCGTCAGGTGAGAATGCTACAGAAAACACTCCATGAGAACGTGCCTCATATATGCGCACCGTGTCTCCTGTATTTGCATCCCAGAGGCGCACTGACGCATCCTGCGAACCAGACAGGACACGTGTCCCATCATGCGAGATGGCAACAGAACGCACCGTGCCCGAATGCCCTACCAGTATGCGTTCTAACTCGCCCGTAGCCGAGTCCCAAATACGAACAGACTCGTCCTGTGACCCAGATACAACTCGGCGGCCGTCACCGGAGAACATCACGGAGAATACACCTCCACGGTGTCGCATGATATGCTCAGATGTCAGCCCCCATGAATCCTCCAGACCCACGGCGACTTTAGCTTGAGGTACGCTGCATAAGGATGTTGCATATTTCTGTCGGAGTAGGGACTGTTTAGGAATCCATGTGAATGCCGAGCGATAGGTGTTGAGGCAGTGGTGGCTTATCGCCTCAGATCCCATCTGGAGGCATGTACGGGCATCCTCAAACAGCAACTCGTGATTATTTTGAATTATCGGATATTTCTGACAAATTGGTGAGCTAGAATTCATCTCCAATCGGTGAACTGACTGATATCGCCTCTTTTGCCTTGCGAAGGGACTTGACTCCGGATTCTAGTGCGCCAAATGCACTGAGGCACTCGAACCAGTGCAAGAGATGGTTATCGGCGAATTCGGACACAGCATCGAGTATTGTTGACGGTTCAGCAGGGGACAACCCTTCTAGAAAATGAAATGCCCAATGGACACAGGAGTATCGGAGGGCCTCCGGAATGAGGTCAGGATCGGTGATTTCATGGGGGAGTGTCCCAATATTGCCATCGGTCAAGTCACAAATATTACGACGAAGCGACCTATTCATATGCCCCAGACAGTTGATCGCCAATTTATGGTGTGCATCCGATACATCTACACTGTGTGCTGGGCAGCGCTTGGGATCGACGATGAATTCACGGAATGAGGCATGAAAGATGTTGACGTGTCCACCATTGGTGGAGGGAATATGGATTACTGAATGAAATGCAGATAAGTCAATCTCAACCTGATTGCATGTCTTCCCTAACAAGGAAGCAATCCCAGAGATGGACAATGGGGTTTGAACACACACCACCACGGCAAGCAAATCTTGTCTCTCCATCTTTTCTTTGCAAATCACAAGATTCAGGAATGCTTCGTCCATAATCAAATTGTAGAAACTGTGCAGAGACCGGAGAGGCAACGCCGATCGTGTTAGTTCAGTTGTACGCGCCCTGGGATTTACGTTCTTGTCGTCAATATATCGCACGGCGGTGGCTGCGTATATGAACAATCCATCTGATTGGTCAAGAAGCCTCTTTGCCTCAAGTTCGGTTGGCCAGGGAAGGTTAGGCTCAGAATATCTGTGCTTCGTCGCAATATTTGACAGTGAAGATCTCAAGTATGTTTCAATATCGGTTTTTTCTTCATCCATTAATGATCCTTTATGAAGGGAGAATTCCTGAAGAGAAGTTTCAGGATTTTGATGGAAGGATGCAGTGAGCCAGGACTCGGGTCGACTTGTAATAAAGAATTTAAGAGGTATGTCTGCCACACAATTGCGGATCACCTTTATCAATAGTTCTACTCTCCTATGTTCAGAGCATTCGTCCAAAGCATCTATAACAACCACATTACTCAGTGGATGTTGGCTTTCTGAGAGAAGCTTAATGGGCTCTATCACCAAAGACTGGAACTGGTCGGATAGTGAGTTGAGATCTGCCATATCAGGTGTGTTGATAAGGAGATTATGCATGACTGCTCGGATCCCAGGGTTAGAACGAGCAAGCATGTAGGCAATTGTAGGAATGATCCGTGTTGCATCGGTTAATGCTGAGCTTGAGCGGGAACAAAAAAAGCTGGCTCCAAGGATCTTTTGCTCATCCAAACGCCGGCTGAGAGTGTGTGCGATGCTTGTCTTTCCAGTTCCAAGCTGACCATTTAGCCAGTAGACCTTTGGAGCTGAAGCATCGTGCGCCCATCTTTCGAGGTCTTCCAATATCCGTTCACGCGTGTTCTCCATGCACCCGGGGTGTTGGACATCTTCAACGGCGTTGCGTGTGTTGTAAGATGCCCTTTCAGCAGGTTTGAGCAACCCTAACACATCGACGGGAGGGTCTAAAAACATATGAGGCTGGGCGTGAAAGGCCCCAAGTGAAAGCCGCACTTACTATTGGTGATCAGTATATTCACGTCACCCCTTGTATCTGTAACGGAAGAAGAAAATGCCTCAGCTCCTCGGGTCTAAGTCCTTGCTCAACTATCGCGCTCACTGAAGGTGACATTTCTCACGTCAAGGGTTATGCCCCCTGACGAAGACGTGGATTGTGGATTGGAGTGCAAGAGTTCGGACATGAGGGTGTTTAGTAGCTCCTTTACACGATGGTGGTGATCGAACGAAGACACGTGGGTACTGCACTATAAGTTCCCAGGCCAAGGGTATGCCAGCGTCAGATTGACAGCTGGCGAATAGAATTGTGTGCGTGGCGATACTACGCGTCTATTCCAGTGTTTGGCACTAGTCTGGCCCTCAGGCTGACTGTGATTTGCGCGCCTTTTTAAGATTTTGTTCACACATATAGTCTCATTTACACATGCAAGTTCATCAAAGACAGATAGAATTATGAATTATTCATCTGGTGCCGCCAGACTACTTACAAGGCTGTACGCCCAGCACCGGAAGCAATTATGTTGAAAGCAATTCTGGTGTTAGCTTGGCAGATATCGTCGCCGATTCAATATATCAGGATGACCAAGCCTATGCGTGCTGTGGCCTAATCGAAGAGTTATCAATGTCTGTTGAATAACCAAGAGACCTTTGCAACAGCTGCACGCTTACCTGGATTGATGAAATCTGACCCAGAGGGAGGATACCCAAAGAGAGGTGTATGTGGAAATTTTAGGGTTGGAGTAGTAGGTGGAGATACCAAACTGGATATGGGATCAATAAGGCTGGGCTCAGAGTGCTCAGAACTACTTATAGGAACGCCGAGTGACGACGGATGGTGGTGCATTTGTTATTTGCCAGAAATGTTCGTAGATGAAGATGTGACAGTTGATCTCCTGGATGTTAACCGGTCTTTCTGAGACCAATCAAGGAAGGAAGAGATTATATAGTGGAGCAAAGGAAGTCCAACTGCCCCATAGCCATGGTAAAATCTATACATTCACCCAGTGATTCTCCTTCCATCGAGAAGACATCCATCGAGTGCTCGCGAAAACCTCTCGTATAGTCAGAGTCAACCGCGTGGTGAACCCGTTGATATCACCCTTGCAGAAATCGAAGGCCCTTTTCCGGGTGTTTTTTCTCTAACAATTCATGTTCTGTTTGAAAGTTGATGAATGGCTTGAACAAACCTTCCTCCCACGCTCCTCCAGTTCCTGGAATAACAGTACTACTGACAGTGGCATTGGAATGCGGAGAGACCAATCTCCTGGGCATTGACATCATCTGGACAATCGCCGTGAGTGAGATTTGGAAAACTCATCTCCATGGGCACCGGTGTCTGAGGGGAGAACAAGGCAGCCGACCTTCTCTAAACATTTATCAGTGGCCACAGAAAACTCCTCTGCCATGCGAAAAGCCTTGATGAGCTCTTGAGGAGACAAATCCCTGTGATGCTCTGAAATGCCTAAGAGGAGCTGTGAAAGAAAAGATGTCAGAGCATCAATAGTGTATGGATTGAATGAAATTACAAAAGGTAGGCTGTGGATCAAGAAAAATTGAGGGGAAAAAAGTGCTAAAAACAACTCAGAGAACATGATGGGAGAAGACTCTGGAGGGGGAGGATCGCCATGTGTGTCAAGGAGGGTTGTACCTGTCCATTTATGAATGACTGTGGCACGACGAGAACCAGTATAGTCGTTACGAAACTTAGAGTCGCGCGGAATATTGACGAAGATACCATAGCGACTCTTACACGAGATTAGGTCTCACTCATTAATAGCTGCGACCAATGCAGAGCTGGGAGATGCCTCGAGTTAGTTATGAAGACTGATTTTGAGGCCACAACGGACCTCATACCCCGTTGTATTTTGGGAAACAACCATGCGCTTGCTCGCTCCACCAAGCCTCTCCGCAGCGTTGTCGTACTTGCAACAAGTGATGTGACCTCGGATTCCAGGGTGCTCCAACTCTCCGCCTCTTGAAGGACGTCACGGGAGGCCCCCGTGAAAATATTGACAGTGTCAATATACACAAGACATTCAAGAGCTTTGGTTGTCTCAGGGCCATTAAGAGAAGAAGAGATGCGGCTTTGTAGAGAGGGGAGTGCCTGCTTAACAGCCAGCGTAGATTCCCAAAGGAACTGGAGGTGATAGGTGAAGCAAAGGGCTGCCCTGGATATCGTCTATGGATTGTGCTAACTGGCCTGAAAAGTAACCTCGAGTCGAGTAGCGAGCTGCCAGGAGCACCACAAGCTTCGGATGCACTCTTCTGAACATTGTTATCCACCAGATCATTTATCCACTCAGCAATGTCTCCATGCTCTTTAAGCAATTCCAGATGATCTGATGATGAGGATAGGGCTGAAGCCATATCTGTAATAGTTGTAAGCCGTGTCAGATAACAGTGATAGTTAACTCACAATGGTGGTAAAGTGTGACAGACTAGAATTATATAATTAGCCATAATTAGTTAACTGCCTTCCCGTATTGGCAGACTCAGCGTATTCTTTCCCAAGTGCAGATATTATATCCCTCTACGATCAATATACACATTGCTGTTGCAGTACACAGATTATATCACTATCCATTCTAAAAACGCTCAATATTGTCAAAAATCTACATTTTTTATCATAGATGCAACAGATGATGTCAATGTAGCGATCACCAACCGCACGTGGTGATCACTCACTTGAGAAAGGTCACCATCGATGACATGTTTGTAACAGGTGACTTTAATATGGCTATCACCAACAGTTTCGCGATCTTCAATGTTTCGAGATCAAGAACAGGCATGGATATTTCCGGCCTAGCCTCGATGCCAACTGAAGTCAGTTCCAGAGTTATGAACAGAAAGATGGATTATTCAAATAAGTTTCGGTGCGATATATATCGGCCATAGGGACATGGGTCGTAGAAGGCGGCTGACATAGTTGACACACTCGCCAGCTGGCTCCTCTGCTGACCAGGAAAAAAGGGTTCCAAACCATTTTCTCAGCGAGGACAGGATATGATTGTCACTGCGGCCCTCCTCCAAATTTCGCCCTTCACGGCTAGCACTGCCGCTTTGTATACACTGATCTATATCCATTTAATTCAGTTTTCCATTTTCAGCATTATCCATCTTCAGCACACTGACACTGATCAAATCAATATTTTAATGCCTTGTTTCTTCAATTTACTGTAGATCCCCAACGCTCCAATGCATAGCATAGACTATGCAAGAGACCGTCATATGCTCACAGTCAAGTGCCTAAAACTCTAATAATGTAACAGCTGCTGGATGGACGTGAAGGCTAAATGCGATTACTACATGTACTGTTGGTGGTTGATATTTTGTCACCCTTTGGACCTACAGCGGAAAATCTGAATTTATTCAGGTCTTGAGTGTCTAATTTTTGAATTATCAAGCACGTGCACTGGTGGTGATCTGTTTCCAGTCTTCGTGTATGCCCCTCGAAGAAGATGTGGACCGTAAAGTGGAGGGAAAGAGGTCCTACATTACACTTCTTGGCGGTGGGGGAAGGTTGAGTAGAAAACAGACACAAGGGTGTTGAATTGGCAAGGTCCGCTGATAGAGGCCATGCCAGCACCAGAACATGACAAGGGAGGAGGCCATATAACTGTATCGATTGAGTACCTGAATATGAGTTTGTTATGATATTATTATATACGAGTCTGGTCTTTGATATCTGTATTGTTATAACGCCAACATCATGCACTGAACCGGGCCAAGGCTTGACCATGGATTCACAGGGCTCAGCTCCCCCCAGATCATTTCCCGGTGTCAAGATCATTTCCTTGGTGTCATGCTACTCATGACTTGTTTCAAATGGTGACTTAGCACAAATTCAAATGGCAAGTGTTGCAAAGTGAATTCTTACCGTCAGTACCTATCATGCCATACTTTCAGACATATCAATGTAACAAAGACGGTAACCTAGATTGTAGTTCAGCTAAGTAGCTCGTCGACTATAGATCCATCTCACTTTCTTTGATCATGCCATACTCATCTGAAAACAGGCAGAGGGGTTGCCTTGCCATGTATTTGAAGAGCTCAAATACACCGCCAATGATTGGGGCACCATGCTCTTGTGTTTCATCTCCTCCAGGCAGGCCGTGTCTTGCGTGAGTGACTTCCCGTGTTGGAGCTCAAGATCCGTGCAGGGCTCGTGCAAGTCTTGAACTCCTTGTGCCTTTCGTGCAGCGATCCCCAGGGTTTGTATGTCTCCAAAAATATGGCATTGATATACACAGAATTGAAACATTTACTTGACAGGGTCGAGCCTGGTACGAGTTCCTCCGTGTCTGGGACCCCTTCTGAACCATCGTCGCCACTTTTTAATAACGCTAGCGCTGCCATTGTCGAGTTTTACAAAATCCTCTCAGCATATTCTTCAAGACAATTTTGTTTCCCCCTCTTTTCCAACATCTCTCCACTTATCCCTCGTACTCCGGATGGTCAGCAGAGAATAAACGGGATGCGGGGAATGAACTGCAAATTCCCACATTCCCCCTCTCACAGACACCTACCATGCAACATGTTGCGGAGGGCCTGCTCAATCTTCCTCGATTATTTGAGTTATATGCTGACGACGACGGCCACTCATTCTCTGTTGAGACTCTTCCTTTCGTC
>QLPG01011347.1:0-14371 GCA_003314385.1 Gomphus sp. MG54 | reverse complement strand
CCAGAATTGGTTTCCCGTGGTTTCCAAACCCAGTATGGAATTGAAGTGCAGATTATCGCATTTCTTTGTGCGTCCCGCATCCATCTCGCTCCCTTAACAAAGTATTTACCACCTGATCTTCAATTAAGATGGTTTACTATCTCTCGGTTTCATCTCCTTGACCCTCATCGTGCCTCGCCATGCCTCCGCTGCGCGCCAGCGCTACGGCATTTATGTCTGGACTTGCGTGTTTATTACACTGTTCTCCGTCCTTGTATCTCTGTTCAAGATAAAGAATGGAGGTGTGTCTTTCTCGCCATGTCTTGCCCCCGATGCTCATTCATTGTCTAGGATATCCATTTAGACTTCTTTTGTAGACGGAAGACAAAAGCCAATGTTGCGCGTGATTCTATGTCAATCACTGATCACAAAAAAAAATCTGAAATCTGAAATCGAAAATTGATTAAATTAAAACGACTGACCTGGAGTCAAAGTAAATCAGAAGATTGCAAAACATAGTCTTTCGATTCTCTTGTCCGACACGGGTCAACAGGGTTACACCTACCTCAGCAGGAATCTCGCGATGAAGCCGTCACAACGTTTGGAGTGTTACATTCCATTATATACCCACCAGTAGTAGACTTTGAGCATTTGAGGACTCAGGTGACTGCTTTTTTCACACAAAAGGCAGAGATTCGGGTCAATGCACCTCTTGTGCTTGCTGTTCTTAATGAGTTTGTCCAAAATGTTGTTTGACTTCAGCTATGGCTTGGAACCAACCCAACCCTATTCTGAACATGGCCATTGCTTCACCTTTGGGAGATATTACTTTTATTATGACTACATCATTCCTTTACATCGTAACAATCCCCCTTGGAAGAGCCAGGTATACTTTCCTTTAAAGGGTATTGTTATTAAATTCAACAAGGGCTGAGAGTTTGTAGAAATTAACAAAAAACTTGGTGGTTTTGTAACCATCATGTATGATGAGTTTTTTGAACTCCTGCTGGGCTTCAGCCTATTGGTCATATGAGCCAAAGTTGATGTAAAGCTCACCCACAGACATGTCAAAATTGCTGGCCCATGTGGGCTTGGAGTGGAGGTGGCTGGTAAGGTATAGTTCAAAGCAATCAAGAGCTGTTCCTTTCAGATAGGAGATCATATATTGACCTGAGGCCTATCCATCTTGAACACATTGCTCCTAGACTGAAAATTCAGGTTAAAAATGAGCAAAAATCCTCAGAACTTCTTCAGGTTGAACCCATCAAACAGTTCAGGTTCTCTAACCCACACTTTCTGGGCCACCTTGGACAGCTTAATGAGAGTCTCTACAAATCATTGCTCAGTATCATGTAAGGTAGATTTTTTCTTTGATTTTCCCTTCAGGTCACTACTTGGCTTAATGTTGAGGAATCTGCCACTTCATCTTCAGTGATAGGTGCTTCTTCCTCAGGATTCTCTTTGGACACCTCCTTGATGTGTACAGATGATAAGGTCATTCTGCTTCGGTGATGATCTATACTGTGGTGTGGGCTTCAAGGAATCAGGGTGTCCTTTTTGTGGAGGTAGTAAAATGGGCTCACTATTGCTCCACTGTCGGGGTTGCTCGGCTGTCCAGAGTGCAAGTTAAAGATCCTGTAGTAGGGGGCATAGAATGTGATGAGTATAGGGAGTTCAGAACTACTGTTAAAAGGTTGATGATTCCCTCTTCGACGAGCAGTGACCAGCCTCTCTTGTTGTTACATCTTGTTGATCTACCTTTGAATTCTACTTCCAATTGTCTCTGTCTTAAGTGATAGGAGTAATGTCCAATAGACACCAACCCTTAGAACAATCATTCAACACATGAAGTAACAAACCATTTGAAAGACCGAACTCCAAATTATGCGATTGGGATCTAGGTTAATTTCGTCCCGTTCTTTAAGTTTCTATTTCTCAGATACAATTTTGAAACTCTTCCATTGCTTGCTGTGGTTTACCTAGGTTGCTCTGGTATCAATAATCCTGTAAAGTCGATAAAGTAGTAGTCTCGATCCCCTACTCGACTCAAGCATATATGCAGTGTGAGCATCACAATTTTAACATAAATGGATCCATCTCAATGAGCGTTGACGTGATCGGAATGGTTTTCCTTTTTTATGCTCTTCTTTCCTTCTTTCTTGGAGACCTCCAAGACTCTAGTACCTGGCTTTGATATGGGAGAAAACATAAATAAACAAACGCTGGAAAGTGAAATTTCGTCAAGTGTTCTATCATTCTGGGACTGCATTTCATTCAAGATTCATATCTAGGCTACTACTGGTATTGCTTAGGCCATGCCACTGCAAGGCTGCGTCAAGGCCACTAATTGCTCCTGAGGGCCTTCGATCAGCTTCATAATGTGTAAGCCTGAGGTTCCATTGTAGTGTGATAATTGTGACTGCGGGCGGTGGCTATCCGTCAACGACATTGAAAGGAAAGGCATGGGGACATACTTGACGTGATGAGAGAACACCTCGTAATCGTTGTACAGTCAGATTCGTCAGCTCAGTAAGGCTTAGTCAACTGGCTATGCGTTCATCAAGTTGGTTACAAAGACCATTGGACAGCGAATGATCAGAGAATGTAGTCTCAGTCAGCCTAGCCCTTAATTAACGATTAAACCCAGACATTCATATACCACTCTGGAACCCTCCACCTGAATAACGAAAAAGCACTTTACCTTCACATACCAACTCTGCTCTGGCACATCCCACCCGTTCGACTTTTTTCAAGTTAATATCCGCCACTATTCTACTCCCTGCGCTAGTCTATCGATTCTTCAACTTTCGATCTAACATAGTCCCGATGTCCACCAGTGTACAATCACCCCAAACTCGCGAGCAGTGGCGTGAAGCACTCGCCGCTTTGCCATCTGTTCCCGCCGGAGGAAAAATCCCATCATTTTACTTCGGTCATGGCCGTAAGTTCCCAATAAGATCATAACTACAGCTACTTACTTGAACTCGGAATGAAGAGCCAATGCTTATCTGGCCAGAGACAATAGCACCTCCATCTGATCGTAATCTTTTCTCTTCGTCAGGACCTAATGGTCCCCTAGCCCAGTTTCTCAAGGATTTCGGACCTACTCTTATTGAAAAGTACAATCCTCAAGCAGTGGTAGTCTTCAGTGCCCATTGGGAAACCCGCGGAGAACGTCAAGGTTGGCCATATTGAACTCGATTACTCAATGTGTTATAACTCATATATATTCCTTATAGTGACCGATTATGACAATGGCAACCCTCTTTTGATGGACTACTTTGGATTTCCTGCCGAGCTATACAAAGTGCAGTTCAAGTCTCGCGGCGATGCAGCTCTTTCACAAAAAATTGTAAATATGTTCAAAGAGGTACACTCCGCTCGCGTTATACGTTTAGGTGACACTGCTGACTGCTTCGGAAAGAATGGCATTCCCGCTCGCACTATAAAGAACGATGAGCCACGTGGCAGTGACGGCCGAGGGTATGCTGGACCTGGGCTTGACCATGGTGAATTGGATGCATGGCTTTATCATTTTTTATATCAAGCTTACGAGCAAGTATGAAGGTGTTTTCGTTCCCTTCAAGTTGATGTTCGGAGACACCCCCAACATCCCTGTTGTTCAAGTAAGCATCGATGAAAGCCTGAGTCTCGAGAAAAACTGGGCAATTGGCAAGGCTCTTAATCAGCTCAGGTATGGCGTATGCATTCCAATTCAAGAGTGGATTGTTGACATGACTTTCAGATCGGAACGAGTTCTCATACTTTCCGGTGGCCTCACTATTCACACTTTCCGCGATTTCTCGGCATTCAGCGAGAATACCGCAAAGCCTATATACAAAGCATGGCATAGAGCTGTGATTGACGCCGCGGGGATAGTCGATGTAAGTAAAACAATAATACGTTCGTTACCTCTACTTGATTAACACTTTGAAAATAATATAGCCTGAAGCTCGACGCAAGGCCATGATGGAACTCGTATCGCATCCGGGATTCAGACCAGCAAACCCACGTGAAGAGCACTTTATACCTATTTATGTTGCAGCAGGTTGCGGAGAGGAGGGTGAAGCGAGGGTGCTCAGCGGAATTCACGGAGCACCAACGATTGCTTTTGGAGTGTAAAGTAGTGTAACAGCATCACGCCCGAACATGTCACAGTTGAATGCGAAAATTGTGATCGATTGCCAGAATCAGGTCGCAGCAACCCAGAGCCGATAAATCACAAATTGCGCGGGAGCAAATTGACGTTGTTCTCTGCAACATGATTTCAATCAACCGCGTATCATGATCTCAGGTCCGAGATCCCTTCAGTAACCATAAACACATAACACATCAAGTTTCAAGTTGAATCTAGCGCCCAAAAGGTTGAGCGGCTACTTCGGCTTCTTACTGACGCAAGCCTGTAGCATGATGTCCAATCAGCCTGAACCGGTGATTCCGCTGCAAGACTCAAGATCTTAGATATGACCTCCTCAGAGCTCTATAAAACCCCAAGGCTTGTTTGTGTTTTTTTTGGGTAACCACCACCATGTCCACTACTACCAAAGACCTTGATGTTCTCTTTCCTCTCCCGTCTCCCCCTCCTTCTGCGCTCTCCCCGTCCGCCACGCCTGGCGTCTCCCGCGAGTCTGCAGAGGCATTGGTGCGTCTTTTGAAGGAAAATCATGTAAAGTATCACTGCTTCTTCAACGACCGACAATTTCACAAGTATATCAAGACTTTTTGTCCTGCTTCTCAAGCTGAATCTCGCATATAGTCATTTGTCTCATCACCTTTTTGCGGCATATCACATGGGGGGTACCCCAGAGCTTCTGCAAGCAGCTTTTGACTTGCATGCCAAGTATCAGCGCTTGGCATATAAATCTCCTTCCCTTATTGACTCAAAGAACTGGAAGGAGCATTTGGGTGATGAGCAGTACGTTTTGCTTGAATTTTCTTTCCAAGCTGTTAAATAACCATCGTGCAGTTATTATAGTTCATATTTGGAGTTCTTTTCCACCGAATTGATCAACCAAGGCCTCGAATCTACACTTGAAAATTATATCTTTTCTAATGACGTCAACTGGACTGACAAGGCGCAAGATTCAAATCCGGAAATGATTAGTAGACTATTGGCTGGACTGGTGCATCCCTTCATTCACCTCGGCCATGGCTTGGAGTTTGGACAACTCGGAATGGTAGCTGAAGGTTGGTCGTTAGCAGTTCACATTCACATGAGTATTAAGTTCAGAATGCAGGTCTCGCACAGGCAGCTGTCCATCCCGTAAATACTTCCGAAATTATAACTCGGGATTCTCTTGCGAGTCTGTCAACACACGCATCCCTTACTGCCAGTTTGGCGCGAACGTTGAGTTTGGCAGCTCCAGTACCATCAGAAACACTCCATCCTTTCAATATAGTGGCCCGCATCCTGAAGGATCCTCGTCTAGTACCCGAGAAATTGGGAAACAATAACGTGGAATTTTTTGCAAACACCATGAAACTTCGTGGCCACATCATCCGTGGTTATGCTGAGAAGTGGGATGTCGACGCCAGTTCTCCAGCGGCAGTCGGTCGTCGAGTGGAAGAAATTACATGGGTCGTCGCGCTTCTTTACGGCGTGGGTGGCTGCAGGAAGGATCGGCCCTTCAGGGCGGACTTTTTCAGGTGAGTCTCCTCCTAAGAGCTAGTGGTGGCATCTTGAACGACCATAAAACATAGTATGCATCTGGTCACATCCAGTCTTTTCCTTCCATCTTTACTTCCACATCTTTCCGTTGAGTCGAAAAGCAAGTTCCTGCGCTCATATTTCGCCATCATTCTGGGGTGGTGGATTTCACAAGGTCGTGCTAAGTTGGACATAGAGAACTTCTATGCGACCACCATGTCAAATCCCGTAGCGCCATTCTTGCATCCCCACCCAAACCCAGAGACACTAGTCAAGGATAATCCCACCCCGAACCCATGGTATCCGTTAATGCAATCCACTCTCATGCATCCGGGCGAGCACCTACTGAAGATAGAGAGGGCATTAGCACATTACGCATCGCTATATGGCACGACACCAATAGGTCAATTCAAGGATACTGAGTTAGATGGCAATGAGAAACTGGACGGAACGCTGTTTTTGCGGACCGCTTGGCTTAGCCTAAACAGAAATGGCTGGATGAGAGAAGGGGATGAACAGGGTGGCTGGGACTTTGATGGGTTTTTCGATGAATGATTCTTATTCGCACGGTTTTGTAGTCTCCGAGTTGTACCATCAACCCCCACTCAATTAAAAGAACTATACGTACACTGACTATTCATACTTCCACACGGTCGGAGTGTGAATGCGTCCCTCACATCAGGCAGAGTGGCCACCTTCGCGCTCCGCCGCATACCTATTGCTGCTTCCCAACGCGGCTTGCGCGTGCCTACTTGGCGCTTTAACCGCTTATCCCTCGACCCACATAGACTCCCTATACCCTTTAAATTACTTTTTGGACCTCAAGTCTTAATTGGCGTATTGGGCAACGCGTATAGAACATGTCCACTTCCACGAACATCAAAGTCGTGTGCCGGTACGGGTCCACTTTGAGGGTAACTACCGTGACACTGACGTTCCTTCAAAATCAGTTTCCGGCCTGTCAACGCCATCGAACAGCGGGAAGGCGGAGACATCGTTGTATCCTTCGATGACAACTTGCAGTCAGTCAAACTAAGATCGGCACAATTGAGTCAGGGTCCGGAGAAGGATGGTTTCACGTTTGACCGCGTTTTCCCCATGGGCACTAAACAACACGAGGTGTTCGACTATGGTATAAAGGGGTAACTCTATTCCTCTTTTGTGAATCGCTTGTCCGTTAAAAAAAAAACACTTTTTAGCATCGTGAAAGGTAATTAACATTTGCGTTTTGAAATTTGGGGTGCTCGCGGACTTGAGCAATAGCTCATATCGTCTAATAGATGTCATCGATGGTTATAATGGCACCGTATTTGCTTATGGGCAGACTGGGTCTGGCAAGACGTTTACAATGATGGTGCGGATGCTTTTGCTCGAAGTATTATTTTTTCAACTTGGAAACAGGGTGCAGATATTGACTCGGAAGAATTGAAAGGCATCATACCCCGCATAACGGAGCAAATATTTACTTCCATCGTTGAGTCAGAGACTCACCTCGAGTATGTGGTTAAGGTCTCATATATGGAGATCTATCTGGAGCGGATACGGGATCTATTAGCTCGTAAGTTGCATCCTAATTTGAAAGAATTACATCTGAACGCTCTGGAAAGCCCAAAACGACAATCTTCAGATCCACGAAGAGAAATCCAAAGGAGTATATGTCAAGAATTTATCTGATTACTATGTCGGCAGTGCCAAGGAAGTTTATGAGATTATGCGTCAAGGTGGTCAGGCGCGAATGGTGACATCTACCAGTGTGTTGTTTGACTCGATTCCTCTGACTTGAGATTGACCCTACTCATAGATATGAACGCGGAGAGCTCTCGGTCACATTCCATATTTCTGATCACAATTCAGCAACGGAACACAGATTCTGGAGCACAGAAGACAGGAAATCTGTATCTCGTTGATTTAGCCGGATCAGAAAAGGTCGGGAAGACTGGTGCATCGGGTCAGACCCTTGAGGAAGCTAAGAAAATCAACAAATCACTCTCTGCTCTCGGTATGGTCATCAACGCTCTCACGGATGGGAAGGTAAGGCATATTAGAAGGTCGACACTAGACAACACACTGATTCCCCTTCTCAGTCGACTCATATCCCTTACCGGGATTCTAAACTCACTCGTATATTACAAGAATCCCTTGGTGGCAACTCGCGAACCACCTTGATCATCAATTGTTCTCCTTCGTCGTATAATGAGGCTGAGACGTTATCGACACTGCGGTTCGGTATGCGTGCTAAATCGATCAAGAATACTGCTCGTGTCAACGCTGAATTATCACCTGCTGAGCTCAAGGGCCTCCTCAAGAAAGCACAAATCGCGAATGCTTCGCATTTATCATATATCGCTGCATTGGAAGCGGAGCTTTCTGTTTGGCGTTCTGGAGGGCACGTCGAACCTGCGGAGTATGCGGTTGCAGATAAGTCTGGTGCACCCTCCACGGCTCCCAAAAAGAGCCCAGTCCCGTCGACGCCTACGACTGCGAGAAGTCTTACACCGTCTATACCTGCTATTGAGAGCTTGCGGAGTGACATTGACAGTCGGCCACAAACTCCTACCGTGGTTGGTCTAGAGAAGGATGAAAGAGAGGACTTTTTGAAGAGAGAGAATGAACTGAGCGATCAACTTGCTGAGAAAGAAAGCGCGCTAGTAGCGCAACAGAAGTTGGTGCAGGAGATCAGAGAAGAGTTGAATTTCGTCAAGGATTCAGAAATGTCTTTCTCCAAGGCAAGTCAGAGCGATGGGGGAGTTGGCTTGCTCATTGATATTTGGATGTTACAGGAGAACAAAGCCATGTCGAGCCAGCTCAATGAACTCCGACTGCAGCTGGAACGTCTCGATTATGATAATAAGGAGGGTAATATTACCATCGATATCCTCAAGGAGCAGAATCATGACCTCACCAACGAATTGGAAGAGCTGAAGAAGACTGTTGAGGGACTCAAGTCAATGCAAAAGGACCTTTCAGCGGAGGATAAGGAAAAGAAGAAGGCGGAGAAGATGGCCATGATGATGGCACAGTTTGATACCGTAAGTCGGGAGACTTAAGCTCTTTTTCCTGTGTGAGACAGGCATGAGCTCACTGCATGTTTACAGCAAGGAGCATTTTCCGAGAAGGAAGACTTGCTTCGCGCTACCTTAGCCAAGCTTGATACCATCGATTCGGACGACGCTACATCTTCCTTGACAGTTGAAGACATCACTACACTACGACGACAATTAACCGAAGGTCAGCAACAAGCTCGGGACCTCATGGACAAATTACTTGTTACACAGGAGGCAAGTGAGCATCACGAGCGACGGAAAGCCGAGCTGGAGAAGCGGTTTTCGGCATTAGAGACCGAGTATGAGGAGTTACTTGGTGCGAACCTACACCTTGCCTTGCCATCAACGTGGAGTCTTACCGCTGATTTTCTAGAGAAAACTATACACGACGAAGAGACCAGCGATGTTGATGTAACAGAGTCTATGGCTGACTATAAGGTGCGAAGACAAGGTCTATAATGGTAACGCGCCGTTCTGAAACTTCTATTAAATCAGAGCAAGCTTGAGGCACAATTCGCTGCCAAGCGCGAGTCTCATGCTCTCGAGGTCCAAGACCTAAAACAGCAGGTGGAGCTCAAGTCGAATGAAGTTCGCACCTTGAACTCGAATATCAGCGAGCTGAAGAACCTCAACGAAGAGCTTAAGGTATGCGTTTGATTGATGACGTTTCGCATTGCCGTCTTCTGAGTTGTGCGTGTATAGCGTGCATTTGCTGTAACATCAGCAGGGATCGAAGGGGGCAAGAATCTCGCTGAGAGCGCGAAGGACCTTGAGCGGACACGGAAAGCCATTACGGTGCAGCTTGCTGAATTTGATGGTGTCAAGAAGAATCTTATGCGAGACCTTCAAAACCGCTGCGAGAAGGTATGGATTACCTTGGTCTCTTATCTATATATGACTTACGTACTTTGTTGACAGGTCGTGGAGCTGGAGATCCAGCTTGATGAAATCAAAGAACAATACAATAACGTGATTCGCAATAGTAATAGCAAAGCACAACAAAAGAAGATGGCATTTTTAGAGCGCAATTTGGAGCAGTTAACACTGGTACAGAAGCAGGTACGTTCATTGTTGCAGACGGAAGGGCCGGTTTTTTATATTCGCGAGGGGGAAATGATGTTTACGATATGCGTATACAGTTGGTCGATCAGAATTCCTCTCTCAAAAAAGAGGCGGGTATCGCCGAGCGCAAGCTTCTAGCACGAAATGAGCGCATCCAGAATCTAGAAGCACTCTTGCAGGACGCGGATAGGCGCTTGGCCTCGCAGAACCAGAAGTTCGAGGCACAATTGCAGGCCGTACGGGAACGTCTAGATCAGGCGAGATGTCAGTCAATAGATCACGTGCGGCTGTCAAGACAAACTGACAACCGCGGTTACAGCTATGAAACCTGTTGTTAGCGGTGGAATCAACTTTGGACGTATTGCAAAGCCATTGCGAGGTGGAGGAGGCAGTGCACCTCCAGGGGCACCCGTAAGCCCTGGTTTCGGGGGAGCACCTGCGGCTTCACCATTGGGCCGCGTCCAGAGCGAGGAGGGCAGGTACGTGGAACCCCTCATTCATGCTATTCACTGAATATAATGTGCGCCTATTGCTGTTTGCCGTTCAGTGCATCTGGTAAGCGGATCATATCTGATGAAGTGAATCGTGACTCATGACATTTGAATACAGCCAAACGTGCATCATGGTTCTTCTCGAATTCGCGGGGAAGCTAGAATGCATATTGACTTTCGTATATTCTTGTATTTACCTTTCTACCCGTAGCCGAGCGCATTCTGCCATCACAGGGAGCTGCTTAGCACCGAGGGAATCGGGCCCAGATAGATATGCAGATGTACTGCAACAGACGATTTGGTGGGCATATTACTGATAGCCCCTGCATGATGAATTGAGACCATTCACGATGGACCCCCCCTGACTACGGGCTCCGGAGCCAGAATTGAATGTTGTTTGCACTGCCCCAGGCTGAAGCGCAGTGCGCCATGTTGCCGGGAGGGAAGACGGGACGCAAGAGACTTCTATTTCCATATTTGCGCTGCTTCTTTGTTCGCGCCGTACCAAGAAAAAAAAGTTACTAAGTGCTGGAAAAGGCGGGGGCTGCTATGGTGAATATGAAACGCGGTCAAGTTATATTAACAGACGCCGGCATTCGCGGGCTGAGCGGTAAACTTCTGAGTTCAAGGCCTGAGAAAGTTGCAGCCCCGATCGACTCTGTCCCCTCATCCTCCCCACCTTCCCTTCCTTTTCTCATACCAAAAAGTACTCTTAACTTAGCCTATTCCCTGGCCGAGCTATTCCTCTGTATGTGTTTTCTCTCCTTTCCCCGTCCCGCTCAAAATACCCCATGTCCATTTCCTGACGCCGCGTTATTCCCCTGCCTACTTTTAGATCCCGTGCGTCCACTTTTATACCGGTCTTTACTCTCGTCTTACCGTCAGACTCTATCTGTCCCTTTACTCCCTCCCATCTCTTCCCCGCCCTCTTCTCGATACACCCAGACTACTCTCTACGCTCATAGGACACGTCGGCCACGCGCCCTTTGCTCATTTTTTTAATCTCAAAAACTTCTTCGCGTGCGTATGCTTCTTCTCAAACTTTCTGCTCGTGTTGACGCGTCGATGCTTTGACAGATATTTTTTTGATTGCCATGCCAGCCAACCCCAATGGTTCCTCCCGCAAGCCTTCAGGCTCCTCTACGACTTCTGGAGGTCACTCGCCTTCTGGTTCCCCCAACACGGTGTGTTTCTCCTTATCTTTTCAATGTCCAAACCGCTTGAGATATCTAGGCTCACGGCCAACACAAGTTGACTCATGCGTCGGCCACTAATATGTTTGGTGTTGGAATGCCTGGGGCAGCAATAAAGGGTCTGAATAGTGGTTGGCAAGTCAGTGTTGCTGACTGCATGCGATAATTCCAGGCCGCTGATTTGCACATCTTCAAGGTCTGGAGTAATGGCACAGGCTCCAAAAGGACCGCTTCAATGTCGTCTGCTGCAAGTATCGCCGATCCTTCTCAACCTTCTGACAACAGTTACCGACCTCCCATCGGTGATTCGACGTGGAACACTACCCGAGTGTCTGGCTCATGGGATATTACCGCCAGTCCAGGCAACGCTGGAGAGGCTGGGAGTCCGAATAAAAAGGACCATGGTCAAATAGTAAGACACATGCATATATGTTCTTGAGAAGCTGGTACTGAGCTGATCCTCCACCAGGACGCTCATTCGCCGAATCACCCCTACACCCTTCAACAAGCGCGACAACGCCAGGCTACTGCAGCACAGGCAGCCGCGTTGTCAGCACCTCGCATTGTCGGACTTGGCCATGAGGATGATCAAAGATTGACTGACGATGCAGAGCGATCTGCTAAGGGGTCTTCTTTCTCGCCGCAGCGTTTTGACAACGGTGCAAAGTCTGCATCACCTACAAGATCTGGTGGTTTTGTGTCATCATCTTCCCCATTCCCGTCTCAGTCAGACCCCCTCCCAGTTCACGGCACTACTAATCAGGCTAGCTATGATGGCCCCCCTCAAAATGCTTCAAATGTGGATGAGCTTTCTCTTGGGTTAAGAGGGATGGCCGTCGAAGATGATTACGGCACAGGTCAATCTGCAATGTCCTATCGTGTTCAACAGCCCGCCCAAGGTGTTCCGCCAGGTCCCCCGCTTCCCCAAATCCGTCCACCTCTTCCAATGCAACCCCAACTACCTCGCCCAGGGTATGGGACCTATCCGCAGGCGGATTATTCGGCTTATTATCCTTCTGGAGCACATGGCCGTGACCAGTTCCCTGTCGAATACGCTTACGGGTACGATTCGTACCGTAACGCCTCTGATCCAACAGCCATGTATGGTTCACCGGCACCCAACCCTTCCACATCTCCTGGTGGCTTGTATCCATCTGTATCTTCTCAAACCATACACCCCCATGTGCACCCTGACATACACAGAACCCCGTCGGGCGTCTTCTACGAGTACAACAATGCAACTCGGCCAACGGGATCTCAATTTTTTTATCCGCAAGCTATGGTATATCACCCACCTCCCCCAGCTCACTCTTCGATATCCAATCCTCAGCTTACCGCCGTTGCCACAGCTTCTTTGAATGACAAGAAACGGGAGCTACAAGTAAGTGGATAAAATATTGATATTACAAGTGGAGCTGCGTCACTTATGATGCACAGACGATGCAGTTCAGTATTCAGCAACAGCATCAACAACTTTCCCATCAGCAGAACCTCATTTTGGCATCGATTCGTCACTCCACTCCTTCCCCTCACTCTCAAGCATACCCCACCGGTGTCGAATATACCGGACAGATCCCAGTTATGTTAGGAGGGGGAGTTTTGCCTTCGGGAACTCCTGTATACTCTCACACTTCTGCAAATCATACGGTGCACCTCTACCAGCAGAACGTACGTTCCAACCGTCGAAGCGATAACGAATCTGGTATTACTTTACGAAGTCCCCTTCTGGATGAATTTCGTGCCAACAAAACTCGGAAATGGGAACTCAGAGTAAGCGAGGTCTATAAATGATTGTTGCTATGATTGACATGTCTCGTTCTTGTATACAGGATATATTTGGTTACGTTGTCGAATTCAGCGGAGACCAACATGGATCGAGATTCATCCAGCAGAAGTTGGAAAGCGCGAATTCTGAAGAGAAGCAAATTGTTTTCGACGAGATTGTCCCCAATAATGCCTTACAGCTTATTCAGGATGTCTTTGGTAATTATGTGAGTTTGGTCGCACAGAAAAATGGACTTGAGAGTAATGGTGGAAATGCAGGTGATCCAGAAACTGTTTGAGCATGGAACTCAAGTTCAAAAAACCTTGCTTGCAAATACAATGGAAGGCCACACTTTGGCGCTTTCCCTCCAAATGTATGGATGTCGTGTTGTCCAAAAGGTATCCCTGGTGATTCTTTTTTTTTTTTCCTGCTGAGATGCCTCTAGGCTATTGAGTATATACTCCCTGAACAACAAGCGGCATTTGTTAAGGAACTTGACGCTCATGTACTTAAGTGTGTCAAAGATGCCAATGGTAACCATGTAAGCAATGTCGTTATTTTATTAGACCCATGCATGGACATCAGTTTGCAGGTTATTCAAAAACTCATTGAGCGAGTATCCCCTGAACGTCTCGGCTTCGTTAATTCATTTAGGGGAAGCGTGTACGAGCTATCGACCCACCCGTATGGTTGCCGTGTATTGCAGCGATGTTTTGAACACCTCAGCGAAGAGCAAAACCGTCCATTGCTCGAGGAGTTACATAAGTATACTATAAACCTTATGCAAGACCAATTTGGGGTGAGTTCAATTTTCATGTGTTAAAATTGTGTGATAAACCCTTGTTATTTAAGAATTACGTGGTCCAATTCGTTTTGGAACACGGAAGGCCTGAAGATCGTGCCCTGATCATTTCCAAGCTCCAGGGCCAAATGTTGCATATGGCCAGGCATAAATTTGCTTCTAATGTCTGTGAAAAGGCATTAATTATGGCGGACTTGGACAACAGACGTGTGCTCATTGATGAAATCATGACGTCCAAACCAGACGGTGTAAGCCCAATCGTCACCATGATGAAGGACCAGTTTGCTAGTGAGTGGGAAATCATTTCTACCATCTCGGTGTTAATTGGGTATATTTTTACAGACTATGTCCTTCAACGATCATTAATGGTCGTTGACGCGAGTCAAAT
>QLPG01011346.1:0-15049 GCA_003314385.1 Gomphus sp. MG54 | reverse complement strand
TTAAACCATACCCGATCAGCTCATTCCCAGTCCAAGTCCGATCCATTCTAATCCAATCCTATTTCGGTTGCGTATCGGATGAAACACCCGATTCCGACCCCACTCTGGTCTAACCTAACCTGATAACGGTAATCTTGCTGATCTGCAAGTAACATATAAATGCCATGTGACCTAGCGGATCAACTCATACACTCCGACCTTGATCCAGTCTAACCCAATTTTGATATTAGTAATCTGGTTGGATACCAGATCAACTCCGAGCCCGATCAGGTCTGACTTAATCTGACATTTGTGGTCCTGTCCTTTCTGGAAACCATGTCCAGCTATCTCCCGATCAGTCTTATTGACTCATTGTCATTTTACAGAGGATGTCTACAGCTAAAAGCAACATGTTTCTGCAAAAAAAAAAAAAAACATAAAAATTTGACCAAATGATATGAATGAATCATCTGTTCCCGTTGCACCATCGGGTAGAAGAATATATAATGTAGTATTGTCGATGGGGGTCATCGAGTGTGACGTATTGTGGGGCATACTGATCACGTTGCCAGATCCGGTCTGATCTAATCTCACCAAGACGAAATCAGCGCAATCGATTATACGATGCACATATACTGACTGGCATTCGCATTGGATGGTGTGGCGTTTGGATCAACTTATCACAATTTTGAACGCAATTGTGTTTGATATCGGTTATTATGCATGATCTGTTCTGCCAGTGGTTGAATTAACAATGTGGCGTCAGGTAGGATACCGCATAGCATCACAGATCAACTCTGCCTGACAAGCTGATTGTGGGTGCGCAACCCTGATTTCATGATAATTGTTAAATAACCAATTTCACGCGTCGCATTGAGGGCGTAAACGGATTCTTACCTGAGCTGAATCCGATTAGGTGTGATTGTTGCCATCAGTGGTCCAGCCCTGATTGAGACAGATGGACAACCTGGGATCCATATGGTGTGTGACACTGTGTATAATATTGTGTCTGTGTTGGTTTGCATTTCAGTCTTTATAATGGATGGTAAAATATAAGTGAAAATTTTCATCCAGGGCGGAGCTGTAATGATGTAAACTCGGTAACACCCGGTCACTGGCATTTTTCCACCGCTCAATAGCTCAGGTCTGGTCTCGTTAATCATGTGCAATAGGTGTCTTAACTCTGGTTGACATCAAGAACGATATATTTTGGCAAATTCCCTGACTTGTCAAATCAACCTGGAAGGAGCAGGTGTGATTCGGGACAGTGTTGTTTCTCCGTCATGCACAGGGATGTGTGACCAACGCGCTTGGGCATATCGTTTGGTTAAGTCCCCAGCATCAAACAAAACCTTTGAGTGCATAGCAGATTACGCTAGACCGGGACTCAGAGCTGGTCGGAGTTGATCCAGCCTGTTTATCACGTGTCAACCAGGATTGACCTATACGAAATCAACTTACCCGGATCGGGTCAGGAACTCGGAGTTGATCCGAACCACCTCTGCACATATCACTGGAGGATCAAGGTCGCGCCACCGATTGATCCAGATTACTATTATTAATTGTGGGCGGCTTCTATAACGTGGTACACAGGCACGGGCCGCCGATCGGCAGGGACCGATATCAGAC
This sequence comes from Gomphus sp. MG54, assembly GCA_003314385.1. NCBI lineage: Eukaryota > Fungi > Basidiomycota > Agaricomycetes > Gomphales > Gomphaceae > Gomphus > Gomphus sp. MG54. Next base: position 13,441 of record QLPG01011346.1, on the reverse strand, counting down.
ACTTGACGATCAGGGGTGCGCCACCCAATGATTAAGATTACCGATATCAAATTGAGGGCCACCGGACCGGTGGGGATTAGGTTCGCGGCATCTATATTTAACTTGGCGATCAGAGTCGTGCGACCGGCTGAGGAAGATTCCCGATATCAAATTGAGGGACACCGGACCGGGGCGGATTAGGTTCGCGGCATCTATATTTAACTAGGCCCGACTATGCAAGATTAACAACATCAAATTGGGTGGGACCGGACCGGGTCAGAATAGGTTGCCGGCTTCTATATGAACTTAGCCATCAGGGTCGTGCTACCGGTTCAGTAAGATTACCGATATCATCAGAATATTGCTAAATGTGACTCTGCAGATCAGGGTCGCACCACTGAGTGAGCAAGATAACGGATATATTTAGACCGGCTGGGGTCGGAATGTGGTTTGTGGCTTCGATATGCTACTTGTCTATCAGGGCGCCACCACTATTGGCGGAAGATTGCCAATATCAGATTCGGAGTAAGGAGACCGGATCGAAATGGGTTGCTAGATCCGATACATCACATATATCACCGATATGAGATTCGGTCAGGTCAAGTCGAGCTTGGAATTGGACGTGCCCTCATGGAAGCCTTGCCCTATACAATACGACAACTTTGACATTAAAAAAGATGGCAATAGTGCAATCTATTGATGCCATCTTGCTAAATATGGATGGTAATTCAGTAGTATCTGTTGGAATGGGGTGCCCAACCAGAACAAAAGCACTAGACCATATAGATATCAGTTTCTAAGAAGAAATTCTTATTTGTATATATCTACCTCTGACTGGCCGCTGCCGCAGCGTCTCCGTGCATGGAAGACGTCACACCGTGCAGATTCACACTCGGTTATTCAAGAGTTTTTTTTTTTTTTTCTTACTAAGTCATATTAATGACGGTCTCCCCCCGTAAAATTAAATCAATATCGTGACAGAAGGCAGGCACGTCGAGGAATGCGGATACGGTTGCGACTTCGATGATAGACTTGGTCACCGAGGCTCCCAACCCCCCAACCCGTAAGTATACTGCAAATTCATCGAAGAATCAGTCGGCTGTTCTGTCCATCGTCCAGACTTTCAAGTGAGTGCTTATATCCTGATAAAATGCATCACGTTTATTTGGCCTTGAGCTGATTGTCATTGCGATATTACAGTGACATAGCAAAGTTTGTAACACATTTTGGGTATTACTCACTCCCTCATCACACTCGCCTGAAAGATCCCAAATAAAAATAACCCAAGATAGAGAGAACCTCGATCGAGCTATTGACAAACTTGCAGCTTTCACTGAATTATCAGAGTCGCTCAGCAAAATCAGCTCATTCACTGCTGCAGCAGCGGTGGTAAGATTTCTCTTATTGCTTCTGAAGACGCAAAATTACTGATTCATGTAGAATTCTACGCTGGACGCGGTAATTAAAACCCGTCGTGATCTTGGACTTAAGCTGGAGGAGGATACGAGACGGCTTACAAATAGTTAATAGTGTCTATGATCAAAACTAATCCGAGAAACCATATGCAAAACTCCACAAGATTCCCAACTTCTAAAAAGAAGTTGAAGTTGAAGTGTGCTTGTCGAACCATAAACGCAAACGACTGAGTCTCGCCATGTCTGGCAGCACTATCCATACCGGTGGCGAGCGACAGTCCTTACAACATCACCCTTTCACCACTGTTAAATAGTTATTTCACAAGTTCCGGTCCTTATCATGGCCCTACGTAGATAGGTCACGATGCCAGCTCGCGACTTCAACAATATCAATTGAGGGTGAGTCAAAGGACCATGATAAGCAATGTGACATCAATGTAGTTCCGAACACAATCATGTCCAATATAATCTCACTAAGAACTGATCCACGCCATGGAGAGTACATAGAGTACACAATAATTGATACACCAAGTGAGACTAACATGCCATGGTAGACTATTGCACTTGGTGTGGGGTAGCGGATCAACCTCTCCCCTCTCCGAGCATAATATTTAGGTTTGAGCTATTATTATTCCAGATCACTGCGCAACATAATATACATTAAGCAATATACTGTACAATCTGATGTCTATGTGGTCTCGGCATGGAGTATCGTCATGGATCAGATCCACCTACTACCAGCCTGACGGGTTGGATCTTGATAATGGTGTACGATGGCCATGCAACAATGAGACATCCAGTTGATAATTACCTGTAGTTTTCATCAATCCAATAGCTGCTGGTCGACTATATGAGTTGTTTACATGCAGAAAGCAACACAGCCTTGGATGACCACCTGATATTCAAATTCTCTATCCCCACAACAACCTGTATTATCTCATCCAATTCAAACGATTCTTGTTTTTTTCCCGACATATGGCGCTAAATGGTTCAATCTATCAGCACGGGAAACAGATAGCAAACGGCTAACAAATGTACGCACTAGAAAATCTACAGACTACTGTAGATATGACCTACTTGGAATAACGGAGGTTGTTCATCCAGGATCAGCGTCATATCTTTGGAAACTCTGTCTTTGATCAGGGCATCCTCGAAATCTGTTAGTGGAAAACGAAAATAACTCAGAAGCAACTTGAACGGAAATACTCGCCACATGTCCCACTGAACAGAACTCCAGTTATGGCACATACCGGAATTTCCTTTCAATAAGCCCGTTTAATTTTTTCACTAGGAGAAGGAATAATTAATTAGAGGCCTCCGTTTGTAGGCGTATTCTCGAGAAACATGGCAGGTGCATCTCAGTCGACCGTGAAATACCATAATGGAGGATATTGAGCCTGACGTGTGTAGGAAACCAATAATAACCCCATGTGTGAATACAAGGTCACATATATAATTTTTATGCATGTCTCAAGGAGCTACAGGATTGTAAGGAGGGGAGAGATTGGTTTGCCAAGAGTGAGCCACGATGTAGTCGTTGCTGACTAATACCCATGTGACGTCATGGCAACATCAAGGATGTGAACTCTAGCCATATATTGACTTTTCATCGTTCTTGGAAATAAGATCCAAAAGAGGATTTACTATTCTTAATCCAAATGCTCCAGAAATGTCACAACTCAACGTTCGCAGCTATTACCTCTTAGCTGTCGCACGCATGGGGACATTACTAGGACCCGCCAGGGTATTGTAAGATGGTCTATAGTCACCCAAAACACCTTCGATAATGATGACACTCCCACCGCGTAGAATGTAGTTTTTCCCCTTTTCTCCTTTTTTCCGTATCTGACGCAAGATGACCTGGATGATCGTATCTCCTCAGTTCTCCACACTGAGCTTATGCCATCTCGGAGTTGTAGATCAAAGTTTTACAATTTGTAGAACTATGATATCATTCTTATTTTGACCATTTTATAAAGGTCTCTCCTATAGAGTTAAGTAGTGGATACGTGTACATAGTTCCTCAGTCTGAGTATCAACTAGGTTTACACCTCCCTACTCTCCTCCTTCTGTTCAGAAGTCCTTATTGGGCCGACACCCTTGGCATCCGCCTGAGTATCCGTTCTTGTTACAAGTTAGTGGCATGCACAGGAGGCAGGGCACAATGCACGAGTACGTTGAAGCCAAGCCACCCTGACTGGCCTGCAGGACTTGGCCGGTTCCAACAGCAGCATCAGCAGTACCGAGGCCTGACAGCAAACCTCTGAGCTCCTATCGATTCCACCTTTGGACATCTGGTGATACAAGTCCGGAAAGAGGCTCATTAGTGTTCTCCGACTCGACTTGATTGGTCCGAGACCCACCTTGGCACCGTCAGTCCTGGCCTTTCTCAGCTGGTCATTCTCCAGCAGCTTTTGGGCTCGGACCCTTTGGACCAACCATTGTTTCTCAAGGATGCGAGCATGCTCTTTTTCATGCTCGGTCAACCCCGAACCTCCCTCCCCCAAGTCTGGAGTCACCTTCTGAGTCACGATTCCCAAGGAGCTCCCTTCCGGGAATATGTCTTCTGCTATTGTAGACAACTCTGAAATTATCTTGGAGCTCTTATTGGCTTTCCTTTGCATTGTCTTTCTGAGAACCTTCGATGAGACCTCCTGCTGGGGCCTTTCGGCCTCCTTTTGGAGCCTTTCATCTTACTCCTCCCTCACCTTCTTTTTGGCCACCTCTGTACCAGGTGAGCAGCCTCCTCTTTGGCCCTTTTTTTGGCCACTTCCTTGGCCTCCTTTTTGGCCTTTTTGGCCTCCTCCTTCACCTTGCGCTCGGCCTCCCACTTGGCTTCCTCCTCAGCCTTGTTCTCTTGACCATTTCTCATTAGTTACAATGAGGACCGCATGTATAAATACCTCCAGACTTCTGTACTATACCTTAGTTTGAATATCAACTTAGTATTCCCACTCACCCTCTGAACTCTGAACTTATCTTCTCCAAACCTCTGAAATGAAGGACTGACGATCGAGGGCCACAAAGGCAAGCCTGAAGAGAATCTATCCATTGCAGCAATTTCATCCAACGAATTTTGGAGGTATGTGCGAATATCATTTTGTACCACATCCTGTGTGGCTTCCTGCAGGGAGGTTTCAATGATAACCCTGAGATCCAGCCAATGAACAGGATGGGTCCTAAAAACCCTTTCAATCCAACTCTCAGGTCGGCTTGTAATGAACACTTTGAGTGGTATGTTGGTCATGCCATCAAGGATAGCCTTGATCAATATTTCTACTATCCCTGGTGGGGAGCATTCATCCAAAGCATCTATAATGATAATGTAATAAACCCCTTGTTTGTTTTCAGCAGAGATCTTGACGGGATTGACGACCAGGGAGCAGAACTGCTCAGACAGATCATTGAGATCGGCCACGTGGGGTTTGTTTGCGAGGATGTCATGGATGACTGATTGGATCTTTGAGTTAGTTTGGGCAAGCATTGTAGCGATCGTAGGGATGATGCGACATGCATCTGTCAATCCTGAGCAGGAGCAGAAGAAGCTTCCCCCAAGCTTGTTTTGCCCAAGTTGAAGCCAAGTCCCTGCGACCTCGAACCACCCGTACCACCCTATACCATGAACAGTCCCAAGATCCCCGGCATTCCCGACTTCCACCCACTCTGATTCTGATTCCGATTCCAATCCTTCACCCCCACCCTTGGAATATGAATTCCTCCTTTGGAAACCTTTCGGAACCCTCCGAAAACCCTTCCGGAAGTCTCTAGCTAAGTGCCAACACCTGGATTTAACAAGGAGCAGAACCTTGGCCCTCAGAATCTTTGGAGGTTCAGGATTGCGGAACCTCGGGATAATACAATTGGAATTCGCAAAGCAATTGTTCAGGCTTTGAATGGTTGGAAAGGTCCCAGAAATGGTGCAGGTGGTTATGGGGGTTAATGTAGGTTTATTGGTGGCATGGGCCATAACACCTTTGGTTAACCTGGAATAATGTAAAAGGCAATAAATTCCCACAGTAATGTGTTTTTCCAACTGGGCCAAAAGGCCACTATGCCAGGTTATCTAGCATTAGTCTGTGGGCACTATTTAAACAGCAACTTGTTACATATACAGTGACTTACTGTCAAGTCCACGTACCAAGACCCATCCGCCAGCAGTGCCGACCGAGCAATTACTCTATATCCACGACCAAGTACCCGCATTACCCGCATAACACTCGGTGCGACGGTCCCGGCTCGGCACATTCGCCATCCGTACTCCTCGGCTCGTTTTCACCTCGGGACTCCCCGTCCTTGTATTATCCTCGGACGCGACCCATTGTTTTATATCCGGCCACTCCTTATTGTCCCCTTTCGAGTCACGATCCTATTATACTTCCTTTTATTGTTCTATCCCCGTTTTGCATTCCTTGTTCTAATTTTGTTCGTTGTGGACAACAACCACATTGCTCTGCATACCTTGTTGTCCCACATTCCTTATTCCACATGTCGCTTCTTAACCTATATAAGTAGGACATGCATGTACTTATTTCCTCATTCTGGGTATCGACTAGGCTTAGGCCCTTCTACCTTCTTCCTCTCCGTTAAGTCCTCGACTCAGGCCGGCATCTTCAGCATCCCCCTGAGTATCTGTCTGTTGCAAATACAGTGGCACGCACAGCAAGTAGGGCGCAACGCACGAGTACGTTGAAGCCAACGCCACTACTCTTGGCCTGCAGGACTTGGCCATAGTCCGCCCGACCTTTTCGACAACACCCTTTCGGCAGTCCCGAAGTCCGTCAGAATCCGGCTCCTGACACTTACAAAACTGAGTCAATGTTTGGTGCTTTTGGACTATTCATTGAATAGCTTTGAATGTAAAACATATATGAAAAAGGTTTTGGTACATCAAAGAAAGAATCTGATCAGGGCTATGCAACCATTAAACAATTATATAATTCCGATCAGGGGTGATAAAGATATGGGCAATTCAAATCAAGGGCCCATTGACTGAGTTTTGTGAGATGGTGTCAGAACAATCAGAATCTGATGCTCCATCTATTATATAACATGCAACCCTTGATAGATAATTACTATGATAACCTTATTTTTTATGAGAACTCAAATTAAGGTATTTAATCCCCTCCAACATGTCCAGAACTTCACTACACTCCAATGCACCCCACTTCCTCTGCTCAAAAAGAAAACATCCTCTCCTTGGCCTCTCATGGTCATTCCACTTGCACTATTGCCTCAAGACTGAGTATCTGTCTGTTGTAAATACAGTGGCACGCACGGCAAGTAGGGCACAATGCACGAGTACGTTGAAGCCAACACCACTACTCTTGGCCTGTAGGACTTGGCCATAGTCCGCCCAACCTTTCGTCAACACCCCTCAGCAGTACCAAAGTCTGTCAGTAGCCAATGCTTGACAGTAGCATTGGCAGCTCTGCCAGTAGCAATTTGTGATAAAATAGAATATTGATCTATAGAGGAAAGCTTGGGGGGATAACCTCCAGAGGAGCAGGGCTGGTTGGGATGGAGAGTTCTGAGAGTCCTGGATACTGTAGACTGGCTGAGGCCAAGGGAAATGCTGATGATGCCGGCCCAAGTCGAGGACTTAACAGCAGAGAAGAAGGTAGAAGGGCCTAAGCCTAGTTGATACCCAGAATGAGGAAGTATGTACATGCATGTCCTACTTATATAGGTTAAGAAGTGACATGTGGAATAAGGGTCATCTGTTCCTAATTTTGGAAAGTCGGAAAGTTTACCGGAACTTAATCGGAAACTATGACACAGTATTAAGTCGATATTCATACTGGCGAATAGTCCAGTCAACTGGTGGCTTATATACATGTATCTAGTTCTTGTACTATCTTTTACCGTGTAAAGACAAGGGGAGGGAAGAGAGTACAAGGGGCAATATAAAACGAAGAACAAGGAGTGAGGTATGCAATGATCCTGCATGTTGTCTATTAAAGGAGCGGAACCTTGACTTCGGAGTCTTTGGAGGTTCGGAAGCGCGGGACCTTGGAATGATGTGTTGGACATCCGGAATTCGGTTATTCAGACTTTGAGCAATTGGAAAGGTCCCGGAAAAGGTGTGGGTGGTTGTAGGAGCTGGTATGGGTTTATTGAGAGTATGGGCCATAATACAATAGTTGGTGAATACATGTAACAAGTTGCTGTTTAAATAGTGCCCACAGACTAATGCCAGATAACCTGGCATAGTAGCCCTTTGGCCCAGTTGGAAGAGCACATTACTGTGGGAATTTGTTGCCTTTCACAGTGATATGAGATGAGCGCCATTGGAGTCAAATTTGTGACATGGTTGAGATCGATCACTTTACTGTCACCACACATCCTAAGTGTGGGGCAGTCAGGACATGGGGTGCATTGGTGTATACTAGGTGAGGTGGGTGGTAGGGGAAGGAAGGGAGACGTAAATGTTTGAACCAGTCACATGGCCATGTTTGAATTTTTGATTATATGATGTGAGAGGGTGGGAACAGATTGTATAAATGCTGACCAATTAGCTTATGTAAAAACACCCACAAGTACCACAATTGAACTTTATACTATAGATTCTAAGCTGATTATGTAACTCCCTAATAAGGCAAGAAATTCTAGAAATTAGTGGAAGGTTATGGAAAGTAGAAGAAGGTCCTGGAATCTTCTGGAAGTCACAGTATCACCCTTGTAGTTACTAATAAGAAAAGAAAAGAAAAGTTCCCAGGCTGGTAGTCTTGTGACTGGTCAAGTCACAAAATATTAATATTATATAAGCCTAGGAATTTGTTGTACAATATGGACTGAGAACTTGACCCAGGAATTTGGTGCCATTTTCCATATATTAAGTAATTTGCCCCCCCAATTATTGTTCCTTGTGGGTCCAAATAGAGATAGGCAAAAAATACATTTTTTGAAGGTTTTTTCCTTAGACTTGAAAGTTTGTTATTTAAGAGTTAATTACCATAAGTAATTCACTCTTAAATGGCCAGCCAAAAGTTTTTTTTTTTGGTAGTCAATTCAAGGCTGATTTGATAGGTGATTTTCTGAATAAGAGAGGGTTGGATTCTAGCATGCTGATCCAGTTCAGTGGTCCTCTAAAACCTAAGGGAGAATTCCTTATTCCCCAACAGATGTGGAAGTTATGAGAGGTGGGAGGAAAGTCACTGGTTTTGGTTGAGTAGGCCGAGACTAATGAGTTGTTGACCTTCCATGGCAAGGTGTATGTCCCAGATGTGAGAAACCTCTGATGATGAATGATAGCCCAGCACTATCACTCTAAGGTAGCTAGCTATCCCAGCTGCTAGAAGATCCTGGAAGTCATGTCCCAAAATTACTGATGTCCCCACATGTCTTGGTATGTTGGTGAGTATACTAAGATGTGCGATTTGTGCCTACAGATGAAGGCACAGAGGCAGTACCCTTCCAGCAAACTCCAACTGCTCCCAGTCCCCAAGACATGATAGGATGTGATAAGTGTGGATTGTGTAGTAGAACTGCCAGATGCACATGGGTACAATGTAGTGATGAATGTAGTAGACTGTCAAGTACATGATACAGAGCTTTGGTTCACTTGGTAGTACCAACAGAATGACCTCTACCATTTAATCCCACACACCAGTGACAAGTCATTCTTTACTAGTATGTGGTCTTGTCAGGGGACTACCAGTTTATCCCCTTTTCCATCCTTTTATTCCTTTTATCTCCTTCATTTCTCTTATTCCTTTGCTTATATTACTTCTTTAATCGTTTCTCTATCTTCCCTTTTCATATGTTTGCTATAATCCCTTCTCCTTAATCTTCTATTGCCTTCTTTGCTAGCTGTGACAGGTTTGTTATGTCACAGTCACTGTAGCTATACAGTTGCTGCTTAGGTAAGGGGGCCCTTTGGTTGTTCTCTTCTAGACCTCCCTGCCAGGTAAGCAGCTCGCATGTATTTAGCTACATTACCTTTTATATCTTAAATACTGTGATGTGGAATATTGGTTGGTAGATGGACTAGCTACTATGGTACAAAGAATTGTAGCTACGGGATGTGTGGCTAATATTCTATGTAATTATATGCTCTTACACAGACGATGCACGGCAGGTCGATTGTATGTAAGCGCTGGTCCGAGGAGCTGGCAGCGATCTGACTGAAAGTTGTGTAGGTTGATTGTGGGTGATCTACAACAGTGAAATAGTTTAAGGAGCAGATGGAAGGGGCACTCTCTGAGGCAAAGGCTGCCTGAGCAAAGGCAAAGGAGGACATGGCAACCTATTACAACTGCCAATGCGAGCGGATGCTGAGGTTTGTACTGGGAGACAAAGTATATCTCGACACAAGCAACATCCACACCAACTGGGCATCAAAGGATTTGGTGTATAGGGGACTCAGTCTCTACCTCATCGAAGAGCAGGTTTGGATACACATATATTGCCTCCAACTCTCAAAGGCCTAAGCCACCTACACCCCATCTTCTCAGTCATCACACTTATCCCAGCATTGGCAGATATGATCCTAGGCAGGTATCAACCACCCCCATCCCAACCGGTCTTATATGATGACAAAGAACACTTCGAGGTCAAACAAGTCCTCAGCAGCTGAATCAGAGCGAATTGGTTGCAGTTCCTTATCAAGTAGAAGGATTATGGTATTAGAAACCATATACCGACATGCCTGACTATTCATTTCAGCCCACTCAGCCTAACTCCAGCCTCACTCACTGTTATGGCCCATGCCGCCAATAAACCCACATCAAAACCCCACAACCACCTGCACTGTTTCCAGGACTTTTCCAACCACCCAAAGCCTAGATAACCGCCTTCTGAACTCCGATGCATCAATCTGAGGTTCTGTGTTTCCGAACCTCCAAAGATTCCAAAACCAAGGTTCCGCTCCTTTGATAAATGACATGCAGGATCCTTGCATACTTCACTCCCTTGTTTTTTGTTCTATATTGCCCCTTGTACTCTCTTCTCCCCCTTGTCTTTACTCAGCAAAAGATAGTACAAAGACTAGATACATGTATATAAGTCACCCATCGACTGGACTAAACGCCAGTATGAATATCGACTTAATTCTGTGTCATAGTTTCCAATTCAGTTCCGGTAAACTTTCTGACTTTCTGAAATTAGGGACAGACGATCAAGGAGGGTGCAATACATAAGTTGAAGCCAAGTCCCTGTGACCTTGAACCACTCATACCACCCTATACCATGAACAGTCCTAAGGCCCCCTGGCACTTCCTGTCTTTCTGCCCCCATTCTGATTCCAATTGTGAATCCATAACCTTTAGCCCTTCCACCTCCGGAGTATGAACCCCCTTCGGAAACCATTCGGAACCCTCCAGAAACCCTTCCGGAAGTCTCTAGCTAAGTGCCAACATGCGGATTTAACACTCGCCTATTTAACTATATGCCCTCAGCCCTCAAAACTATATGCACCTCCTGTACCTGTCTTGGCATCACATGCATCTGTCAATTTGCTCCACTCATTTATGTCAATCCCCATATGCTTGCAAGTCCATTTTTACTTCATTTACATTTAATACTTTCTTCATTATATTCTGGTCCACTTTGCTTATTCACAGTTCCATTCTATCTCTGATATCTGATCTGCTACTATGTTCCTTATAGGGTGACTCTGTCAAGTACACCTACCGAGACCCCAGTAAGTTGGCAGTGCTGACCGAGCAGTCATCCTACATCTATGTACAAGTGTCCACACTGCATGCACTTCACTTGGTATGCTGGTCTCAGCTCAGCACATCCACCACCCACATTCCCTGCCGATTATCCCTTGCATACTCTATGCCACTTACCATCCATTAATCCCACCATGCCTACTCCTCATTCCTCGATCCACCTCACCTTGGGACTTCCTGTCCTTGTTTTATCCTCGGTTGCAACCATTGTTTTATAGTCAGGCATTCCCTATTGTCCTATCCTTGGCCACATTCCTATTATTCTATCTTTTATTGTTCTATTCCTGTTTGCATTCCTTCATTCTAATTTTACTCATTGTGGACAATACCCACATGCTCTGCATACCTTATTGTTGATGAGATTATGAGAAATGACAGTAGTCTATTTAATTTATCTCCTCAGTGTAGTCAACAACTATATGTATATTCGGAAAATATACCTATTTAATTTATCTTACAAAAGAAAAGAAAGAAAATCAGCCTTAAAGGCTTGTGTATTATATTATATAACTCACCTCCTCAGTGTAGTCAACAACTGAGGAGGGAGGCATGCGCGGGTTGTGTTTCACCCACATATACTCTGCAACCGGCCCTTGACCCTATCGAAGGTTTGAGCCAGGCTGCTGGTCCTAATCCAGGGAGCTGGCCACGTGCGTCATGTCGTGCGTGGGTAAGCGCCCATAAGTAGCATACAAGTAAATACACAATAGCTTCCTCAATTTTGAGGATAAAAATACAAGAAATATATCAAAAAATTTATAATTAAATTGCGCACAATATGACACCAAAATCGATACGAAAATAGAATATATTGAGTTTGTCTTCTCAGGGGTGAGATGCATCAATGCACCCTACATGCCCCCTCAAGCTCAATATATGCTGAGTTTTTCGGTAAGAATCTTCACTCTGGGTCCTGGTAAACCCTTTGTGAGGATGTCTGCGAGCATTTGATCGGTTGGGAGGTATTCGATTGTAATCTTCTTCCCCTCAATCGTATCTCGGATGAAATAGAGTCTTATGTCAAAGTGTTTGGTCCTCGAGTGCTGCTGATTACCATAAGCTATAGTAATAGCTGATTGGTTGTCAGCATATATTTTTATAGGATTTTTGATAGGCTGGAAAACTTTGGTTATAAAGTTCTTGAGCCAAATGGTTTCTTTTGTGGCATGAGTCATAGCAATAAACTCTGCTTTGGTGGATGAAAGTGCCACAATCGTCTGCATCTGGCAGCTCCATGAGATGCTCCCGGAGTTGATTTGAAAGATGTAGGCAGATATGGAGTGTCTATGGTCTTGTGAGGCCCAGTCAGCATCTGAGTATCCTACTAGGCCATCTCGACTCTTCCCTATGACTAGCTTCTTATCTTTCATGCCTTTTAAGTATTTAAATACTCTTTTAACTGCATTCCAATGAGCAATCCCTGGGTTCTCTAGAAACTGTGATAATAAGGAAACAGCAAATGAAATATCTGGATGGGTAGCTACTGCTGCCCACATGAGTGAACCTATCACCTATTGGTAAGGAATCTTTTCCATGCTTTTCTTGTCAGCTTCAGTAGTCGGGCATTGTTTTTTAGATAGTTTAGAAGTAGGATCTAATGGAGTCATATGTGTTTTGGCGTCTTGTAGGTTAAATCGATCGAGTATCTTGTCAATATATGCTTCTTGGGAGAAGCTAATTGTTCCGGCCGATTTATCCTGCTCAATCTTCAGGTTGAGAAGCCAATGGATTTCTCCAAGATCTTTCATCTTAAAGATGGCTTCAAGATCTTCCTTAATGCCCGGTAATATAGAATCGTCCGTTGCTGTAATAGTAAGATTGTCTACAGCGGCTCCAATGATGGCATAGTCGTTTTCCCGATGTCTATAGAATACGGCAGCATCTGAGGCTGACTTTGTAAATCCAATAGAGTAAAGGGCATTCGATAAACACTTATACCATTCCCTGCCCAATTGCTTGAGCCCATATATGCATTTCTTCAGCAATAATATGTTTTCATGTTGTTCCTCAAAATATCCAGGTGGCTTGTACATATAGATAGGTTCCTCAAGCGGTGCATTTAGATATGCAATGTCTACGTCCATTTGATGTATAGGCCAATTTTTTCTAGCCGCTATTGCGCATATAGTGTGCAAAACTGTCATGCAAACGACTGGTGCATAAGTCTCGTCGTAATTGACTCCAAAAGTTTGTGTGAAGCCTTGAGCAACGAGTCTTGATTTTGCACGTACTACATCACCCTTCTGATTATGTTTCATCACATGGTGTCAGGAACCGTACATACTGACAGGCCTCGGGAAAGCCGAAGGGGGCAGACGGGTAAAGGCCAAGTCCTGCAGGCTAGAAGTAGTGGCATGGCTTCAACGTGCTCAT
>QLPG01011337.1:0-10356 GCA_003314385.1 Gomphus sp. MG54 | reverse complement strand
GAGATTTATCAATCGGTCTTGGAGATTTATTGATGCCTACAGAAATGGACTAACAGGTTAGGCTGCAGCATGGGTTGTCAGAAAACAGAAGGGTCATTGGAGTGTCTCAGAGAAAGTCATGAAGGCTTTAGAAGAGGCAAAAGCACAGGCAGAGGAATAATCTTATAGACCTAGCAACCCCTATGCAAATAGCATTCTACCTCAGGTGCACCCAGGTACACATCTGCCTTAGGTATAGACGACATACACACAGAGGCAAGTGCACCTGGGCTTCCCAGGAGGCAGGATGGGGCTACCAGTAACCCCAATGCAAACAGCATCTTACCTCAGGTACACCCAGGTACACATCTGCCTTAGGTATAGACAACATACACACAGAGGCAAGTATACCTGGGCTTCCCAGGAGGCAGGATGGGGCTACCAGCAACCCCAATGAATTCAGGGTCAGGATTGGTCACATACAGCCCAGGCAAGACCTGACTGCTCTGCCCAGATGCATCTAGAGATTCAGCTTTCAAGCAAATTCTGGGTGAGATGGGTGAAACAAAAATAATTAAAGTGTCACACCTTCCACACTTGCAGATGAAAAGGAAACAGATGGGAATGAGACATTTGACTCATTAACATACCCAATGTTGGCCGCATGTGCACACATACGATGGGTTCGCGTACGACACGCACACGTCGTATGTGTTTGCATACGACACGCACGCGTCATATGTGTTCGCGTACGTTACGCACGTGTTGCGTACGACACGCACACGCTGCATGCGCACACATACGACATCTGTCATATGCGTTCGCGTACGACACGCACGCATCATATGTGTTCGCGTACATTACGCACGCATCGTATGCGTTCGTGTACGACATGCACATGCCGCATGCGGCCAACGTTGGGTATGTGGTAGTGTCGTGCAGTGGGCAGGCCGATGTTGGGTATGTGTATGTGGTAGTGTCTGGTCCACTTGGCCGACATTGGGTATGTGGTAGCGTCCGTCCGTCGAAGGTTAGTAGCATCACGCAGTGGGCAGGCCGACATATGTGTGTGTTTGACACCAAGCTGATGTAAGTGAGGTTGGCGCTGAACCTCGATTACATCAGCCACAACCCACGCTACCGTGGGGTTCCAATACCAGCGCCAATCACTGGAAATTTGGTCCCAAAATTTGGCCACCCCCTAAAATTATCGGTAAAAATCCAAAAAAAATGCTAAATCAACTCCTTTTCAAAGTGTGAATCTGATTCTGTAAAAATTAAAATATTTACATGAGCCATTCTCTCGGAATGAAAAAAGCGGACTTTGAGTGTCCGTGACTGTAGTATAGATTAACTAGTGGTAGATAGTTAGTTTAGTTGTCTGAAGTGCGTGCGTTCGGTTCTCAGCTGAGCATAAGAATTTGACTTTGAAGTGCAAGTATGGTGTGCTTCAAGTTTTATTGAACTTTTTCAATTATTCTTTTACCTGTTCTTTTTTTACTTGTGTCACTTAAACAGACTGCTTAAGGGGAATTTTCCTCACATTGCTTGTTCATTTCTTACCATGACAAACTATGCTCTCGTGCTCTACTTATCTTCTGCATATTTTAACCACCAGGTACCCACAGAAGAACTAGACCAGTCAGGAAGGACGACAGCTATACACGGAGATTACTGTACGCTACGGGGTTGCAAAAGGACACCTGAAACCCAATCGTGCGACTTTGCTGTGTCTCAGAACGGGTACAGTCCATATTATCCGTGAGACGTGCTCGATCAAAAACCCCAACAATAGTGAGTGTGGCCTTTTGAATTAAAAGGATACCTGTTATTTCTTCTCTGTCTGCTTTGCTGTATATAGGTTTTACATAGACTGTACCGTCCAGGATAGGACGGTTTCGTGACCTTACAAGCGAGCCCTGGGGAAAAGACAGTATTAAAAACATGGTATCTGTCAATTCCTATGAAGGGTTTCCATGGTAGTATACATGTTTGCAGGGTTTTATATTGACGTGATGATGCCTGCCATGTATTTTTGTGCTGGCTTGACGCGTGACCTAAGCATTTATTGAGGCTCATAGGAGTGCAATATGATTGATTCATAGTCTCGAATATCTGGCGAGGCTTTAGCGTTGCTTAAGAACGACCTAACTTTACCAAACTCCATAAAGTCGCATTGGATCCACCCCGTCGAAGACATAAGTCTGGATAACAATGCAGAATTTTGAGATATATCATTTCACAAGCACACGCACCGGTGGATATGTGAATTTATTTGAATGAATAGGGGCATGCAAGCTGTCCCAATTGTGCTATCACACCGACATTCAGCTGATTCCGACAAAATCCATATTGAGGTTCAGAGTATTTGAGGTTGGTCAGATGCTTTGCCTTCTTCGCGCCCTCAGGGTCATGCTCATCTGGCATCCTTTCGGCACCACAATGTATGAACCCACCGTGGATGCCAGGTCTCTACAAGCTCTTTAACAGCCGGTTCATTGAGTACATCTAGCGGTCGTAGATATGGATCACTATGCATACGGGAATGCGCATTGTCAACAATATGATGACCCGCAGAAGATGATTTGAAAGCAGAATAGATAGCACTGCCTAGTATACCAGGTAACGGCGCTTTGTGGTGGCCTCTCATTACGAATCTTAATATTCTTCCTGCGCGTTCTCAAGTCATATGCAGCTGCTGTAAAGTGAAATGCTACATCATATTACAATGACGTCCGCTAATTCATCAATCTCCCCACATTTTCCAAGGTCCTAAGTCCGTAGGAGACCTTGTCGAGGTTGTTGGACTGGCTCTTGCACTACGTGGCGTTGTTGTCTAACGAGGCTTGAGGTCCTGAGGTGACATGTCAACACTGGCATCTTTGGGTCTGTTCCGAATCTCCTATGTTGACCTTTCCTTATTCTTTTCCAGACCCTAACAATACATCGGCCATTTCTCGCTTCAAGTGTCTTTATATGGATTCATCATCATTTCTGTCAATCAATCAAGACGGAGGGCTACTGGCACAGGGACATGTTTTCAGGCTGGGCTACTTACAACCTTACAAACCTTTACATCAATTAGTCCAAATTTCATATCCGAGAACTATCTCACGATATTGGTTTAAAAGACTTGTAGTCATGCCCTCGAACTACCATCCCATCTCAACCTCCTATTCCCTTCATTCACTCGGCACGCAAGGGCTCATCTTTGATGCGGCGCGGCGCTCCAGGGGTTATCGAAAATGTCTGACATAGCTCAAGTTGATCATTGATTATGCTACAGGGGCAGCGCTAGTGGCAGTGCGTTCGTGATTTATCCACCTTCCCACCTTATTCAACATATTTCTGCCCCAACGGCACCAACGACGTCAATACACCATGGCCACCGCGCAGCATCCTCAAGCTTCATCTCACGAGAGCATGAATATTCACCTCCAACATTAATAATACACGGATATAAATCATCCTCTTTTCTAGAACATCACAGGCCAGCACAAGTTCTAATTCAAACCGAATTGTTCCCATTATTCTGTTTCCAAAACTCCCCTAACTTTCATGTCATGCTCAGGGAGATCGAGAAAGTCAAGTTCTCAAACAAACAAAAGTTATTCCAGCCTGGGTTTATTAATTCTGTTTTGAAAACACAGCCAAATGCTGGCTG
This sequence comes from Gomphus sp. MG54, assembly GCA_003314385.1. Taxonomy (NCBI): domain Eukaryota; kingdom Fungi; phylum Basidiomycota; class Agaricomycetes; order Gomphales; family Gomphaceae; genus Gomphus; species Gomphus sp. MG54. The sequence continues at coordinate 6,713 of QLPG01011337.1, read as the reverse complement.
TGTTCAAAGCTGGGAAATTTTCAAAAATATGATGTTGTTGAATAGTGCTGTTGCCCAAATCACTGATGTCGTCCCTCGAGTAAAGTGGCAGCTGTGTCGTTGCTTCAAGAAAAGGGGTGTTTGAGTTTATCGGGTGTCTAGGCTCTGTTACTCGATGAAATTCCTTATCGATTCCTGTGCCATACCAAGGATGGCGCATTGTTCATAACCCTAATCGCCTCCTGGATATCACTTCACTATGAAATAGGAAAATTAATAACGATAATAACAATACAAGGAATCAAATCCCATTTCAATTTCACTCCTAGTGATTCCACTCGGTTTAGATACGTTCTCACTTAAGGAAGGATAAAAAAGTACATTAAAATGATTGCCTTGAGGGGGATTCGAACCCGCAACCTGAGATGATACAATAGCCCAGAAATACATGAAGAATCTCACGCTCTACCAGTTGAGGTACTAAGGCATTCCTTTCTTTTGTCACCTTTCTCTCTTAGGTCCGTCTTCCCCTTCAAGTTGTAACAAGTGGCTTTCCAAATTCTGTCTGGTATCAGAAAATAAATCATCAATCATCGGTTACAATCTGAGCGGGTCTCAAATTTATATACATTTCTTCCGTTGCGTAATTTCATCTGTACTATTTGGCTCTTTCAAAAGATGGAATAGATGAAATTTCTCAGCACACCTCGTCCTAATAAGTTCACACACTCTTCTCATCTAGCCCTCGCAATGACTTTCCTCTCATGCAGTGACATAATTGTGCTCACCGAGTAAAGGATACATTCTTTACATTCTAGGTTACTTGATCAGTTGCAATGAATTACATCCACACCGATCGTATGACCAACACCCATGTGAAGAAGATCGCTCCGGCACCCATAGCAAAAAAATATTGTTTCTCTCCTTCTCTCACCCTCTGACAGGGTCCAGTAGTTGTGCGCTCATCAATTACAGCCTACTGCCACCATAATTATCGCCTTTTCTCATCATTATCATGCACTCCACTTGTATGCAAGAAGAAAGCATTTAATTATCGGTCTGCACCATAAACGCCACACGAAGAGGTCATCGGGGGGATTCAACTCAGTCGCGAAATTGTAATGTAATATGAAGCTGTGAAAAGACTTGTGAAGGACGCAAGACCTAAAAATCGTGTATTTTTCCACTGTACGTGAGCTGATGTTCGTCTTGCGAGTTGCTTCCTGTTCATTAACATGAAAGTGGAACCGTGTTGTGTCACGGGACATAGATGATAACCATGAATCACATCGCAATTAGACCAAGCCCAGTGGGTTTCGCATGCTCGGGAAATTCTGGGGGGTCCCGCGAAAGAAGAAGTAGTGGCAATATATGTGGAGGAGGATGTAGATCTGGGACAGACAGCGGATGGTAATGCAGACGTGTACCCTCATTCAGAAAACAGAGAGGCATCAACCAATTTGCAATTTTTGCCCTGTTCATGCAGTTGGTTCATAGAATCGCTGACTAGGTGGGCTGATATGGTGTGATCTGATCGTAGAACAATAAAATCATGCATAGACATTTCACCCAATCTGCGGGCAAAATAGAGTGAAACTCACCCATCACCCATCGACTGCTTCCTACTCCTAGTCCTGTGCTCATGAAATAGCACTCCGTAGGACTGACTCCTTTAAACGCAAGTTGACAAAAATGAACATGGAACCTTGAGAGAGAGTAGACGAACATATATCCTCATAAATGGTGGTGGTTGGAGGAGGATGTAGGTCTGGGACCCACAGCAGATGGTAATGCAGACGTGTACCCATATTCAGAAAACAGAGAGCCATCAACAAATTTTCGATTTTCCATGCTCAGGCAGTTGGCTCATAGAATCGCGAGCAAGGTGGGCTGATATGGTGATCCGATCTTAGAATAATAACCTCACGCATAAACATTTCATCCAGACTGCGGGGAAACAGAATGAAACTCACCCATCACACATTGACTGCGTCGTAGTCCTAGTCCTGTGCTCGTGAAATTAGCACTGCTTTGGACTGACTGCTTTAAACGCAAGTTGACAAAACAAACATGGAACCTTGATAGAGAGTAGACGAACATATATCCTCGTAAATGGTGGTGGTTGACACTATTGGCGGTGGATTCCGGGTGAGAGTTCGGTGGACAGTGGATATAGGCTACTGTCGGGGTTTTAAAACACAATAAGCAAGCTTCGAACTTTCAAACACTCGCTCACCCCTCTTCTTTTCCAAATTTATCTGTCTCTGTTAATTTTTCTTGAAATTTTGGCGCAACTCACACAATTGCCTTGATTTGGTGTGTCGAGCTGCACCAACGTGATCGCGAATCTTGATGCTGGCCTGCCTGACAATTGTTCTCCGATACAAGAGCCACTATCTGCTCACCGCTGGGACAAACAGTCGTACGGAAGTCCTGAATCACGTCATAGAAGAGGTTTTCCTGGTAGGTCGTCTTGTCTATAGAATATTCTGATCCTATGTCAGTTATTGTCCGAATTATCAATTCACTGGTTCTCCATACTCTAGGTCTATCGCCGTATTCCTTCGCTGTATTGAGGCGATATTCTCCACATGGAATATTCACCTGACCAAGCACCCTCTTTCTACATCTCACATCTACGTACCATCCAACATCCTGGCAATGTCACTAAGACTGCGGATGGGAAATGAGAGGGAGAAGACAAGAACCCCGAAGGCTGCGTGAGACACCCGCGGCAGCAAATCCAAAATATTCAGTCCCTCTGACTGAGAGAGAGAGAAAGAAGATCAATCATAGTGGTCTAAGCCCTCAGCACTTACAGTGCACTTCTACCTACTGCAACATACATTGGCTATGGCAGAGTGTCTGAGTATCAGCAGGAGGTGGCATTTGGGAAGGACTGAGGAAGGATGTATGGGTGGCCAGAAAATATGCGAAAAATGCTCTTTCAGATGGGTCCCGCGCAGGCATTCCCTCCCTCTTCAAGAAGGGGGAAAATGTTCAGATAGTTTCAGAAGTACACATGGACGCCAATAATTCTGCCTTATACACAGAACTTTTCTTTCTGCCTGGCACACACAACCTCCTCAATCTACCCAAAGACTCTGAATTCTACCTTCTCTCGCTCAAGTTTTCTGCACCTGCGCTACATCAAGTCACCCTCCGCATCAACAAAGCCAGCCCTTTCAAGGCCCCAGGAGAGGATGGAGCCCCCAATGCGGTCTTGAAAGAATACGAGGCTCTCCTCACGCCCCTGCTGCATGCCTGTCTCTTAGCAGTCCTCACTACTGGATACTTCCCCAAAAGGTGACGTTCCTGGAAGACGTTTCCTGCTCTGGAAATCAGGTGAATCCTACTACACTATAGCCAATGCCTACATTCCGATAGTAATCTACGACAAAATGAGAAAGGTAATCTCGGGGGTAATGACTGACATCACAGTGTACCTCACCGTCAGATACAACCTGCTCCCACCCGGCCACTTCGGGGGTCTACCCAATAGGACGAGCATCTACTCGCTCTTCTATTTGACTCACTGCGTCAAGGAAGCATGGCGCAAGCTGAAAGTGACGAGCATAGTCTTTCTGAATATAGCAAATGACTTTCCCGATGGTAATGGACCGGCTGCTCAAAGGATGGCTAGGCTAGGATACAGGTCTAGAATTGCATCATTCTTCGAGGCCATGCTTAAGAATAGGAACCACGCTGAGTTTTGATGACTTCACCTCACTGCCCATTGACATGGACAATGGTATCGGTCAAGGGGAAACAGCCTCAGTGATTCGCTATCTCATCCACAGTTATGACATGGTGGCCACCCCTCGAGGAACCGACGACGACGGGGGTGCCTATGTGGACAACAATTTCTTCATGGCCATAGCTGACACCATTGAAGAATGTGACACGATTCTCACCGATATGCTGGACAAGCAATCAGCCTGATCGGTGGCCTACAATTTTCAAAGCCGAAATCTCCAAGTTCCAGTGCCTGAGGCTCACAAGGTGCAAATATATAGCTCGGGCTGACTTTGTACACAGACAACCCCACTTAATCATCGAATGTGTCTGCGAGGCACGGGTCTTGGGCGTACAGACCGACCAGGAACTACGTTGGCATCAACATGTCCAGCACGCGGTTCAGAAAGCAGAAGGCCTCTTCCTTGCTGTGAACCGGCTCACGCGTCCTTCCTTAGGCCTCCCTGACCAGCATGTCCGGCGTCTCTATACATTCATGGTACTTCCCAAGCTCGAATACGCCGACCCAGTATTATATACCCCGGTGCATGAGGACCCCAACACATGAAGGCGGACCGGGGTGTACCATGCTAGGAGAGCATAGTCTAGCTTGGGAAGCACCATGGATACATAGAGACACCGGACATGTTGTTAGGAGAGGCCTCAGGAAGGACGCGTGAGCCGGTTCACAGAAAGGAGGAGGCCTTCTGATTTCTGAACCGCCTGCTGGGCATGATGATCCCAACGGAGTTCCTGGTCCATCTGTACGCCCAACAGCCGTGTGTCGCCGACACATTCTATGACGAGGCGGGTTTGTATGTGCACAAAGTTATCTGGAGCTAAAACTTTGCGCCTTGTGAGCCTCAGGCGCTGAAACTTCCAGATTTCAGGTTTGAAAATTGTGGGACGCGGACCAGGCCGATTGCTTGTCCAGCATATCGTTGAGCATCGTGCCATATTCTTCAAAGGTTTCGGCTATGGCCATGAAGAACTTGTCATCCCTATAGGCACCGCTGTCTTCATTGCTTCTTGGAGGGATGGCAACCAGGACGTAGCTGTGGATGAGGGAGAGGATCATTGAGGCTGTTTCCCCTGGTCAAATACCGTCGTCAATGTCAATGGGCAGTGAGGTGAAGTCATCAAAACTCAGGGTGGTTTTTCTATCCTTACGCAGAGTCTCGAAGAAAGATACAATTTCAGACGGGTGTCCAAGCCTAGCCATGTTCTTGAGAAGTCGGTCCGTTACTGCATTGGGAACAGGATTCGCTGTCTTCAGACAGATAATGGTTGCCACTTTCCGCTTGCGCCATGCTTCCTTCACCCTATGAGTCCGATACAGGAGCGAGTCGACGGTCTTCCTGTTAATAAGACTCCCAAAGGTGGCGGGGTGGGAGCAGGTTGTGTCTGACGGTGAGGTACATTGTGATGTCAGTCATTACCCCCGAAATTACCTTCTCAATTGTGTCTAGATTGCAATCGGACTGTAGGCCTTGGCTATAGGGTAGTCGGATTTTGTTGGTTTCCAGAGCACGATGGTCTTCCAGGAACCTCAACCTTTGCGGAAGTATCCAGTTGTGAGGACTGCTAAGAGACAGGCATGCAGCAGGGACGCGAGGAGGGCCTCGCATTTTTTCAAGGCCGCATTGGGGATGCCATCCTCTCTTGAGGTCTTGAAAAGGCTGGCTTTGTTGAAACGGCGGGTGACTTGATGTAGCGCATATGCAGGAAATTTGAGGGGCAGAGGGTAGCGTTCAGAGTCTGGGTAGAGTGGGAAGCTTGTGCGGGCGAGGTGCAAAGAATAGGTCCGTGAATAAGGCTGCATCATCGGCGTCCGTGTGTACTTCTGAAATTATCTGACCGTTGGTCCCCTTCTTAGAACAAATGGGAGGGAATGCGTGCAGGAGACCCATCGGCAAGAGGGTTTTTCGCATATTTTCCGGCCACTCATACGTCCTTCCCCAGTCCTTCTGATATCAATCTCACCCTCCCTTCTGATACTTAGCCAATGTATCTCGTAGTAGAAGTGCACCATAAGTGCCCAGCTCTTAGACCACTAATATATATATATATGGTGTAGTCCTGAAAACCATGAAATTGGGGGATGCCAGTTGTTCCCTCTCACTATTGTCTCCAGATGAATATTCAGTTTCCTACTTTCAAATCGAGAACGCCACGCAAGTGCACTGTCTCTGGCCCCAACATTTTTCCTCAACGTCATGTCCACAGTACAGAACGTTAGATTTCAATTTGATTGGTAGAAAATAATTCAAAATCGAGAAAAGCACACTCACGAATATCGCTTACAATAGATTCATGTTCGCGCTTTGATTTAGTCACCTAGTTATGACTTCTGTATTATTTGAAGGAACTTTTGAATGAGAAATGTGGGTTTTATTGCTCTCACAAACTCACAGACCCGATTCCGCAAAGAGGTAAGTCCCACAGTTTCCTTCAGTATTACTGAGCTTTGAAATGTGTTTCTCACAAGTTCCAAGTCATCGTACAATCTAACTCTTGAATAATCTCTCTATCTGGACACAATTAGCGGAGATATGCACTGCATCACGATCAAAAACCTAAGCTCTATTTTTTATTGTGGATTTCATAATGTTCACATGTGTAGAGATGTACAGTACCGGACAAGCAAACTCAACCAATTTGGTTTTGAGCGATCAAGAATTTTTTGTGCCAAACTAATGTTATATTCAGAATCAGAACGTCAAAATACATCCAAAAAACATGTTCCGAAGTTTTTCCAACGAGTTTTTAATGTGGCCAAATTTTTGGGCCTTTTCAGCACAATTTTTCACCCCAAATCTCGTTGTCATGATGCAAATTTTAGTTAAGTTTGGCTTCAATTGACATCATAGCTTGTTCAGTCACTATGCAATGCTTGGTTTGCTTTCTAACAGCCCAAGCAGCTGCATTCCCAGTAAGTCCCTTGCGATATGCAGCCATAAATCTCTAAGAATGATTTATAAACCACCATATCACATCAG
>QLPG01011329.1:0-27931 GCA_003314385.1 Gomphus sp. MG54 | reverse complement strand
CCTATTCCTCTCAGGCCGCAGATCCATCGCCATACCTCATCCTCCGCGGCGGCTCCCACAAACCAAATTGTCTGTCCTTGTGGTGATGTCGCCGCTCGCCTGGAGGGCTTGTGTTTGCGCGCCCTCGCTCCTTGCGCGTGCGTCACTGTCCTCTCGCGGTCCCTGGTGTACTCATCGTGGATCTTGGGTCACGTCTGGGCTACTGCTTACACCCGTGGTGTGTCGTTCGTTCAAGATACACGCGGTAATGTCATAGTCGTAAGTCGTAAGTGGGAGCGGGCCCGTCGCCGTGACAGTCGTCATCAAGTGTGTTCGCCGGCGGGCTCGTTTGACCGATGTGCTTTGCTCCCTCTTGGGTCATGGTGTAAAAATGTAATAGATTCCCGCATGTGTGTATGTGTCTTTATCTTTGTACTGTGCAGTACTGCCTTGCACATTGTGTGCGTCATGGCTGAGTTTCATGAGCGGGTGCCATCCGCAAGTACGTTCAACGTCTGGCCTTTGGATTGTCATGTCTTGCATCCCAATGGACTTCGGCTTGGCTGTGATCAACGGGTGCCACCCGTGGCTCAGTTCCAGGTGTCCTAGGTCAATTCCCAGCGTCACCGGGGCCCATAACCTGTTAAATATAAGGACTGAAATACTATCTCAGTCTCTTGGAAAAGAGCTCATATTAGAAGTAGTTAGCTACCTGAAATACTATCTAAAAGAATAATCAACAATTGTATGAAATATGAAGATAAACTTGAACTCATACCTCAGTCTCTTGGAAAAGAGCTGAGGTCACAGAGTCACACAACTGCGAAATACAATGGCAAATTCAAACTCCTATCAAAGGAAGATATCAGAGATAATAATGAATAGACCATACCCTCTCTCCAATACCATCAGATCCTAGTTGCCAGAGATCAGGAGAAAAGATGTTTGGGCTGAATATCAAATCCTTAACAGATAGTTCCCCATTCTGAATATCAACTTGGCATACACTTCTTGCCTTCCCTCATCCTCCGATCTGAAGTCCTTACTTAGGCCGATACTCTCGGCACTCTCCCAAGGTCCCTCTTCTCTCTGAAATTAGTGGTATGCATAGAAAGTAGGACACAATGCATAAGTATATTGAAGCCAAGCCACTCCAATTAGTCTACTGGACTTGGCCGATTCCCTACCAGCATTGTGAAGTCAGTGCTATTGCACTAGTACTCAGCCCACGCAACATTGGCATTTTCGGTACCTGACAGTCAACCACTGAAGAGGAGCACATATGCAGGTGGTGTTTCACCTACATATAGCTATGAGCTGACCCCTAGGTGCTAGCCTGGTGAGGGGCCAACCTACTGGTCCTTTCTTAAGGAGCTGGCCATGTGCATCGCATCAAGCGGAAGCAAATCCACACATACATGTTAATATTGTATAACATAAAATAGTAATAACTGTTACGATAGTGAAAAAGACGTATTCGTAATATATTGTAATCTCCCAATGGTGAAGTTATTGGCGAGGTTTGGAGTTGGGGTTGGCTTCAACATACTTGCGTTACGCCCACTTGGATCGCACGGTCCCCAAATTTCGTAAATGCGAGGAAGACGGAAGTAACAGAAGATCTTAGTCAAAATCAAGATTGATTTTCTGACTGAGGACTGAACTAATAGTACAAGGCCTTTTATACTACTTTCTAATCTATTAGGAGTCGAATGGATTCCTATAATAGAATGAGAAAGCCGAGGAAACGGAAAAGCGAGAAACAGAAATACTACGTCCCAATAATGATCTCCTCCATGACATTGTTGAGTGACATGTCACTCAGATTCCCAACGAAGTTACCCTAAGGACGTAATAGCAGATTCGGATATAAAGGAGTGAACGGAATTGCGAACAGATGAAAAGGAAATGAAACGTGATGAAAGATATTAAACATAAATGAGTTCGGAATGGAAAAGCGAGCATATGGAATGTGACGTAAATGAGTGGAGTGATTTGACAGGAGCACGTGACGCCAAGACGGATACACGAGGTGCATATAGTCCATGGGCTGAGGGCGTAATGTTGAATAGCGAGCGAGGGCGGAGTTGGGCTGAGTGGGCTGGATTGAATAGTCGGCTTGCCGGCGTACGGTTCCTGACAATAACTCACTCAAAAATGAGCATAAAATTACAGAAAAATGAGGGAAAATATAAAGTTAAAAGGCACACAGGTTGATACCAAATCACTGAAAAACAAGAAAATATTGTGATTGATCTCCTCAGGGGTAGAGTGCATATATGCACCCCACAACAGACTCATATATAAGTACCTGAATAGCAATCTTTAAATAAATAAGTATAAATCCCAGCTGGAAATACCTGCAGGCATCTACTGCCACTTAAGGGTGAGTCATACTGATTAACTTTCATCAGATCTCCACCACTCATCTCACTTAAGTAATCAATTTCCTTATCTAGTAAAACAATAATCTGTTCCACTCATGCCCTTTGATTTATATCCCCTTGTTCTCAATCCTTGACTTCCCTAACTTGGTTTCTTTTTATTCTCACTAGAACAATTTGAAATATTAGATAGTATATAAGACATAGTACCTCGATCAAAAAATCAACATAAAACCAAAGGTGGCCACCATGCCACCCCTCACACACATTGGCCACCAGGCTGACATGCAGGTAACAAAGCCACCTTGCTGCATCTTCTACCCAAGGGGTGGAGCACAGCTAGTTTGTACCTGATTAGTCTATTCCCATATTAGTCAATTTCCCAAAAACCTTGCACACTCCGTTGCAAGTGGTTTTTCGAAGTTCTGGTCACAAACCTTGAGTTATTATCATTCTAGCTTTAAGTTGAGGAGTGATAAGTGATCTATTTTTTGGAAAGTCAGAGCAATGCCAGGCAGATTTATTTGTGTATGATATTAACTTGGATTGTGAGAGCGTTATACAATCAATACCAAGTACATTTGACTTATGGACATAAACAGCCCACATTAGATAACTGACCCACCCGGCGGTGTAGTAATACGACGAGCCTAACAACTTTTTCAGGTTGGAAATACCGCTTTCATTATGTATCCGATCAATAATGTGTTCTGATCTAAGAAATACATCCTTCTACTCGAGCATTAATCCAAGAAAATTAGTCCGCTACTTGTGCCCACCATCGTAACACACTTAAAAGCTCATTATCAGCATCGACCAGCGATGCTTCCTTATTATTTGTCTGTAGATAAGCCTCGCCCGGTAATTTATCAGCCGCACTATTTAAAGCCAAATTTCGTCTTGCAACGAACCACTGCTGCGAAGTTGTCGAGCGGGAAAATATCTCTCGTACATCAGGGTCCCTGAAACGAAGTGCATGAATAGTCATATGGCGTAACGCAGAAGCTGAACAATTACCTTGATAGGGTCTGCTGACTCTCCAAGAAAAGTGAAGATGTTGTTGACGATAATGAATTAGAGAAAATGGTGCAATGTGGTGAACAAATGAAATGTTTAGATTGATCTGTTCCGTTTCTGAGATCTACGGCTTCACCGTTGCTCTTGCTGTATACATTCGTTGGCGATAAAGAAGACTATGAAACTGCGGAGAAATAACATACTGCTTATAGTCTGCATCAATCACCTTGCGAACTTTCTCTAGAAATGCCGAGACCTTATGAGTAAGAGACTCAAAACGTTCTACGAGGTCATCGGTAGGACACTCGGCATCCATGACAAGCGCGAAACCCAGTTGAAACAACTACGTAAGTGAAGCATTGATGCTTACGGCAGTCAAGAACGGGCACGTACGGACACATGAAGCACGTGTCGTCGCCTCACGACCAAAGGTTGCGACGGTTCGGACAAAAACACCGATAAGATGGAATAGTTGGGATTTGTTGACTGAGAGAAGGTGGTGCATAATGGCGGTACATTTGTATCACGGGAAGCATTAGAAACGGCATTATCGGGTAACGAAGTCGCATCAGATGGGGGCACGTTCGTTTGAGATTCGGCCGAATGGAAAGCTTCGCTGTCTGGCCTAGAATCTCCCTCCATCAAAACTCCAACCTCGCAGGTGGCCAAACTGGAGATGGCGTCATCCAGAGCAGAATGATCTACCTCCCCCTGGATATGATTCTTGATGGCCGGAGCAAAGCGAGAAGTATTCCTTGGTTCATACTCGTTCACGATCGTGGTGGATGTATTCACAGAGGGTTCGTTTGCAGAGCATTTCTGCGTATCTGACGTATGGACATCCATGTCTGTCGATAGGTTGTGGCGAGATGATCCTGTCTTCCCAAACATCAGGGCTCCAGGCCAAGACCATTTCTTGATATTTATAACTTCCCCCATGCCAGCGCCAGCAGAGCTCAAGAAGCCAAGGGTATTATTGGATGTGCTGATATTAACGACATCAAGGTAGGAGTTGTGTCCAGAGCCCTTCGGTGACTTTTGGCTTTTCATCGGCTTGAAGTTTGAGGTGGACCTACCAGATGAAGAAGTAAGAGATAAAAGATATCTGGCAAGAGATGATGGGTATGGGGCCACCGAGGAAATGGAGGAATCGATAATATACGGCGGAGACAAAAGAATGGGGAAAGCATTTGCAGGTAAGGTGTCCATGAAAGATGCAAGAAGAGATGAGAGTGATCGATTAAGCGGATGGATGGGTAAACCTGCCTCCAGCTTAACGGAAATCATTGGCACTGGTTAGATGGCACGTACCCAAGTGTGCGCCGAATTCATTGATATCCTCAAAGTCCCAATGCCAAGCCCATGGTGTGAAGAAATGCTCTAGATGCCTTTCTAGAGTTCCTGGATCACTTTCTTTCATCATGGAGGAGTAGGTCCCATGCAGGAGCTGCGTCTGGTCTTCAACGAATACACATGTGTAGTCTTCAATACCTCGCTCACCTTGAAACTCTCATATCCTTTCAGGAGATAATTGCGTAGGGCTAAATCATGCACAGATTCCTCATGATAATAATACACTGGTGGCGGCAGATCTGTTTTCTTAACCACCTTACTTTTGTTCGGTTTCTGCGTCTTCGCCAAATCAACGCACTGTGTCATTCTTCTTAGAAGTGTAATATAAATACACGTGGAAGATACACACGACATGCATCCAAAAGTCAGGCTCGGGCGACACAGATATCATCCGCTTTCCTTGGGAGTGAACACTGTCACAGCCTTGATCAGGTGTAAAGGTCCTAACGCATAAGCTTTAAAAAGGTTTGAAAGTGGCGCATGAAATGGATCAGTACTCTGAAAAGTTTACAAGTGCTTTGGCCAATCCAACTTGTCTCAGCATTCTATCCCGGGACACGACTCGGTCCCTCGAAGTGTAGAACAATATATGAGCTTCCTCCTGGGCATCCTCGTCATCTCTAGGGACATTGTGGGAGACAGGAAGTGTTGGGTTATAAATGAGAAGATATGCCAGACTCGCCGGCAGTCGTTCACTCATTGCATGGTTCTTAAGTTTGTTACCACACGGACCCACAGTGTGTCATCCGAAATTAATTATACCTAATGAAAGCAACTACAATAATGGCGTGAGAGAATAAGATAATAGTTCGAGGTAAACATGTTTTATGGATGGGCATCCTCCGGGCTGGGACTAGGCAGTTGCCCTACAAGTATCAAGCTCCGAGGCTGAGGGTCATCTGAATCCCATGCGATCACACTCGTACCTCCCGATTCAGACATGGTACGAGATGACGGAGAGGGTGGGTCTCGTCCGCCTGACCATCTGGAGTTAACGTCAGCGAAGTTTGGGCCGAATGAAGCTGGCTTAAGTGTCGCTTTGGCAAAAGGTGGAGAGGGTGCGAAATCAGATATTGACAGTTTGCTCCATTGTGGGCTTGCTCCACTCTCAGATTCACCATCTTCTGCCTCGTTCGACGATGATGACACAGGTGAAGATTCCCGACCCTGCAAGCCGTTCAGTGATGTGGGCATGTCGTATCGCAAGTTTGCTTGATCAAGTGGATCAAAGCGTTCACTATCTAACCCTGGCGGACAATCACCTTCCTCAAGTGCCGGAGGAGAGGAGGAAGAAGACGATGTAGAGTCTAGCGGTAATGCGGACGTCCAAGAGTCCTGTGGCAAAGAAAGATTGTCGGGCATGATAGTTACCGCTGGCTGGCTCGGTGGTGGAGATGGCTCCTTGGGGGGAGTTGGCAACACATTCTTCTGGATATGTGTTTGACGAGCGGCCTGAATTTTAGCGTGTGTCTTCCCGCCAATAGGGCGAGTAGTGCGTCGGCGGTAAAAAAGTAAGTAAGCATTTCGATTCTAGATTTGCTCAGAATAATATAATTCGGAACAGAACAGTGGTTCACTCACGACAGCATCTCCCGCATTGCATCGAGTGACATGCGAGTCATCGAAATGATACCATTCCCCGTCGAGATGATTCCTGGCATAAGCGCGATAATGCCCACCTCCCAAGCCACCCAAGTGCTCATCAACTGCAAATAAATCGTACAATAACGATTCGCTAATATCCCCAAGACCAAGTTCATTAACATTGAAACCTGAGGCTGCCAAGGTCCTAGCTGACTGTCGTTCACCTACCCGGCTTTCTAGGTCAAGACCTTGTAGTGGAAAGTCAATAAAAGCATCAAGTTTGTCTCGCATGATGCGAGAATTACTGAAACGCTTCAGATGTACTACGAGTACGTCGGGCACCTTCCATAGCTGCAGGTTCTTAGATGCCTGCTGATGCTTTTTGCACTGTGGGCAGTACCACAGATCGTCTTCCCCCAGCTGTTCCTCTTTCGTGAATTCATCCAGACAATCCTCGATGGTTAGGTCGTTTTGTTTCTTCTCTGCTTGCTGTCTCTGCACATCGTATTCGGGGTGAATGAACTCTTGAAAATCCTTGAGAGCCCATCGAGAATTGTCGTCCAAAAAGAAGGACTGAAGAGATTCATCCCATTTACAAATGAGGATATCTCCTGGAAAGACAAGTGGCTGGCCTGGATGTTTCTGGCGCTGCTCCCATGGAACAGGCTCTTTGATATATGCACCTGATTCCATGCTACTTCTTGTTGAGGTGAAGTGGCACACTTGAAGGATAAATAGGTCCGCCTGCGGACCGATGACAACCGGCGAATTAACTTCTGTCATATCGACGACATCAACATCTTCCTCGGCTAGTGCAAGGGGTTTTTCATCGGCAATGTCTGCCTCCTCAAGATCATCGGTTTGGGTGACAATTATCTCTCCGTTCTCTCTAATCTCCGTGACAGAAGTGCGAACTTCTGTCCCATTGGGAATAGAAACGACATGTGGATCCGACATGTGATCGACACCAACATATTTGTACAGTGATGCGGCGTTCTTGGTCCAGCGGATCAATCGATCAACAACGGCAGCATATATTGAGTCCAAACTTCTTGTTTGCTCAGAAGTGAGAGCTACGAGGAAAGGGTGTCCAATGAGATCCGGGTGAGAATAGTAAGACCTAGTGCTCTTCATGGAGGAGAGGTAAACGGGAAGAATGAGCATGTCGTCCTCCGATAGCTGGTGAATCTTCACATCCATGTGAGCGATACATGGTAGCTCATAGCATACGATTTGATCGTTGGAACTCATATCAGAAACGGGAACATTATCATCAAGATATTTGTAGAATCGGCGTTGGAACACCTCGAGGGTCATAAGCTGCAGGAATATCAGTTGAAATTACAAATGTTAGATTAAGAGAGGTACGTTATCAGTGTGTGAATTTGTCCATCGCCCTAACACTCTCCTCAACTCCTTAAATGAGGAATCATAATCTAGCTCTATAGGTATCTACTTCTGGATCAGTGCCTACGAAGGCAGGAACAATATGATAGAAACAAACCCGGAGGTGCGGTTTTGTAACATCCCAAGGAATAAAGGAAATTGTATGTCGCCACTTCTTTTTGATGGGCAGCGGTAGAGTGAGATACATGAAAGGGTCAAAAGTAATGGAGACCTTCACAACTGGATCGTTAGAACAAATGCCTGTTTACTTTCCCTGCTTACCTTCCGACACTCTGGACATACTAATGTACTCTTGTACTGTCCCTGGAAGAGATCGACGATAGCACTGTCATTGCGACTGATATAACCCTCCCAACTCGTCCTGGCAAGCTCAACCAACTCCTTATCGCCGCCACCTTCCCAGTCTGGGTTCTCCACGTATGGCTTCTTGATCACCCGATTGAGGTCCTCGTGAAGTCCATCAAGCAGAAACGCGACAAGTTCTTGCGAATCGTGCTGCTGATATCCATTGAATTGAGGAGCGAACCGCTGCAGCTGCTGCTTGAACTCCCGAGGGGCATAAGATGATGGACCGGCGGAAGATGACCAGATGCGAGTCAGAAGAGAACCAAAGTTCTCCGCAATTGCCCCACCCATCCCTAAGGGGTTATCTCGGTTGAGTTCCTCGCGGTATAGTTCAGCTAATAATTGAATTAGAGATTTTAGTGTAGGGGGAAAGGGGTGAGACGGACTGAGGAAGTACTCGGTCAACTCTTCGTTATGAGCGAGGCATTGTATAGCCGAATTCATGAAACAAGTGTTTCCGCTACAAACAATGAGCGTTCGAATGGATAGGCTGAGATGCGGAAGAACACACAAGTTGGCCAGGCCAAGTGTACCTGATGTCCGTGATCCTAACATAGGTTTGCTGTGCCCGGCGATGCTTGCAGGGGGTTGGAGCGTCTGCGACGGTGACGGGGTAGGGGTAGTAGATGACGTTATACCCAGGCGGCTGGACATTTCGCCAAAGAAACCTCCAGAATTGAACAAAGGCTGTTCATTCCCATTCACCAAGTTTCCCGGTTCTTCTGCGAATGCAGTCAATGCATTAGGGAGTGAGGATGACAACGGGGCGTCATGTTGCTCTCGCTGTTGTCGACAAAATTTATCCAAGTGGACTATCCATTGATCGTTCTCTTTTACTTCAATTATGAATTCATCCGAAGGGTTTACAAGGTGGTCACCGAGTGCCTTGTCAAGATCAGCTTCTGAGACGTCAAAGAGTTCAGCGCCAGATGTCAGCAAACGGCCAACAGGATATCCAAAGCCCTGATGGGTGCCTGCCGAAATGTCTGCTCGCCAATATCTAACCTCCTTCTGGTTGATGTTGTACAGTCGATTCAATGCCACGAAGAAATCACGGGTTGGCATTCGGAGAGAAAATTGCACAGTTGGAGTTTTCCCTTGACCCGTGATTGCAGTATCATCTCCGCTGCGAAGATGGTAGATTTTGAATCGAGGAATGTAGCATTCCACAAAAAGCTCTCGAGATACGCCACGCGTCGTAACTTTGCGTTCTAATGTATGTTGGACCGGACCGTACCTAGAACGGTCAAATACGTCATAGGTACGAACAGATGATTGAATAAATCGACTTACCAATATACAAAACGCTCCCACATGGGCTGAGGTACCAGCTCGTAGTCTGTACCATCTAACAATGCCGGCTTCAGGTCTCCCTGTTCATCTACAAGGGAAGAATTGTCGACCGGACCTAGGGACACTTCTTCCCTCGGTCCCAACTTGTCATGTTCGCCGCGGCATGCCATCTGCCAATCCTTGAACCAGCGCGAAGCTATCATATACCAGAATTGACCATACTGCAACGGCGTCAGGGAGTGTCGTGTAAAGTCATTTAGTTTGTCTGCTGCAGATCGTTCGTTCCAGTGAGACTGTGAAGATACACCACTTTGAGTGGCCATGTAGGCATCGACGCCGTGATCTTCGATGATGCTGAGATGGGAAAAAGATTGAGGCTCAACACTATTCGAATTTCGTATGCCTGACTCTGAAGTCAACGAAGGGCCTTCGGAAGCGGCGCGTTTTGGAGAGCTTTCGCCCGAGTCGGAGGCTCCAGAAGTGGACCGCTGACGTTTCCTGGAGTTTGTGAATTCGATAGCGTCGGCTTGCATGGACGAGGAAGAGGGGAAAGGGGAAAGGGGTTTAAACTGTCAGAAACAGAAGGACGACGAAACCAACGGCGATACAAGGTTGTACTTCGGAGTCTAAGTGGCAATAACTGCTAAATGAACAGCGCCTTGCAAGAGTTACGCGTCGTCACAGGCGTCTGATTTATCCACAAGTTTATTCACAAGCACTACCACCACGCACCACCACGCCAGCTCACACCAATAGGTTCAACCTTGTAACTATTACTGAGTCACACTCTAGATTCTTTATCCATTTTCCGATTTCTTTCAGCCACCGGGCAGCATCAGGTTGTTCGTGTGGACCCTTAGTTCTTTCTTTCTTTCTTTCTTTTCGCCGCGCTTTATCTACACTCTGCAGCACTCCAACCGCAGGGGGTTAAACTACACGGCCAGATCGACATTTCGTAAGTAGCAGATCGTCCGTGGGCATTTTTACCTATGGGGCGTTTTGATTTCACGAGACATGGCATGTAACAAATACATACTACCTACCCATTATGAAATATTGGTATGCTACTGAGCTACAGCAGTCACTTGCTCATGGTGACGGAACCTCATGGAGGCGTTGATTGAACAGAAGAAACATAGCTCATATTAACATATCACATAACGCGTGGAAGTTTAACTAAAGCCAATTTCCCTCATAGCTCAAACCGCTGGGGCTTTTGTGCCCTAATAAAAACATAAGAATATGAATGTATAGGGGAAATTAGTACATACGGGTGCAAACGTGTATGTCAATCCACATTTGCCGCAGTATTGGCGATCATGGTGGAAGGCCATCTATTATCGCGTGAGGTAAGTATAATTGTATAATCTTCTATTTCAGTACGCACGAAGACACCAGCACCACATTCGGGTGAGGGACATTCTCGCCTCAAGCGCTTAATTTTGCCATCCGAATCGACCTTATAATACTTCAAAATGGCCATCTTGACCTTCTTGCGCTTGTGCTTGATTTTTTTGGGGGTCTACAGAGGGAAATTTGAGCATATAAAAATGAGTGACAAGGTGGAAACAAACGTTGTATGTCTTCTTCTTACGCTTCTTAGCACCGCCACGCAAACTGGGTCAGAGTAAATATATGGACAACACGACAAAATGATTATGTAGAACAGACCGCAAGACGAGGTGAAGGGTCGACTCCTTCTGAATGTTGTAATCGGATAGTGTACGACCATCCTCGAGTTGTTTACCGGCAAATATCAAGCGCTGCTGGTCTGGAGGAATGCTGAGATAGTGCAAGTAAGAAACATGATGTACAACAGCTATGAAAAAAAGATATACCCTTCCTTGTCCTGAATTTTTGTCTTAACATTGTCGATTGTGTCCGAAGACTCGACCTCGAGGGTGATGGTTTTGCCCGTAAGGCTTAAAGCTTACTGAGTATGGTTATGGATAACATAGAATGTATCTCACGTCTTGACAAAGATTTGCATATTGCTTGACAAGACTAGTCAACGACGATCCACGCAAAAGATTGGATGGTCCTACCTGGGGTGGAAATTATTGAAGACAAACGCTCTCGTCTGTCCAACAACTAGGTGGAGTCTTTGACTTGAGCGATCCTAGGACTCCCGGGTGATTTGTTGAATGGTGATAGACGAAGAGAAATCCCTTACTCAGCAACTATAAAGTATTTGTTACCCGGCTGGTTGGCTCCACCCGCACTTGTCTGAGTTAAAATCCTTCGGCCGTACACGGCAACACGCGTCGACGCGTCTCAAGAGGACGCGACACTATGGACGAGTCAGATGCCATGGACGTGGAGCCGATCACGTCCTCAACCGCTTTCAAAGGAAAGACCAGATCAGGCAATACTCTTGAGGACAGGGACAATCTGCCTTGGTGTGTACATATTCCTCACTTCTACAACGACTCAAACAGCGGCAGGGTCGAAAAGTATCGACCCGTCACCTTGGACGATATCGTATCTCACCAGCAGATTACAGTTACAAGTGTGTGTTGTATTTATTGGACATTTGTCATTTTCTGATGATGAGCAGTCGAGAAGTTTATAGAAAAGAATCGTCTTCCACATTTACTCTTTTATGGCCCCCCGGGAACTGGAAAGACCAGCACAATCCTTGCTGTGGCACGTCGAATATATGGCAATGACTATCGGAAACAGATTCTCGAGGTATGTCCTCACACTTCGCTTCATTGGTTCAATGTTAACACCTCGATAGCTCAACGCATCCGATGACAGAGGGATAGACGTTGTCCGGGAACAAATCAAACAATTTGCCGAGACACGTACATTGTTCAAGTACGGCTGACATACTGTTCACTGCACGGCTTGTTTATGATGTCTTTAGCAAGGGTTTCAAGCTGATTATTTTGGATGAGGCTGATATGATGACTAATGCAGCACAAAGCGCGCTGCGTCGCGTCATTGAGCAGTACACCAGGAATGTCCGATTTTGCATTATTTGCAACTATGTGAATAAAATTACCCCGGCCATTCAATCACGATGTACACGCTTTCGATTTTCCCCACTGCCGATGATGGAGGTCGAAAAGCGGCTCGTTGGTGTCATCCGGGCTGAACGGTGCGCACTCCCTTTAGATCAATCACCCTCTCCGTTGAATTTTAAAGATGAAGCGTGAACATCACCGAAGATGGCAAAAAGGCGCTTTTGAGGCTTTCCAAAGGCGACATGCGTCGTGCACTAAATATCTTGCAAGCTTGTCATGCCGCCTACGATATAACCACAGAGACAGAAATATATTCCTGTACGGGTAACCCACTTCCTTCTGACATTGAGACCGTGGTGAATTCAATGATGTCCGATGAATTTACCACATCTTATCAAAGTGTGTACAATCAGTGTCTAGCTGGAGGACAATTCTTTGATTATTTGGTAGTGATCAATAAGCTCAAGACAGAACGCGGGCTTGCGTTGCAGGATCTTATAACTGGCGCTTACGAGTATGTGGAGACTATCGACTTTCCACCTCAGTCAAGGGTATACCTTTTGGACTATTTGGCGACAACAGAGTAAGTGTCATATTGCAATGAACCCCACCAGTGCTTTAGGCTGACACTTTCAGGCATCGACTCTCCACTGGTGGTAGTGAGAAGATGCAAATGACTGCATTGTTGGCCGCGTTTAAGAATGCTGTTCAACTAGCTACACGAGAATAAACTATTAAACACTTGTATAAATGCTTGAACAGCAATAAAGTCGGGTGTGATCGCGTGACTTCCCACAGAATTTGTTAAAGCAATGTTTGGTAAGCATTCCCTTTCGCCCATCGATACCCACATACAACATGAACCAAGTGTGTCCTCTGCCTTGTAGCTAACCCTACTGAAGCTCATTGAGCTAACTGAAAGTAGGATTCATTTCGAAAACTACTCACTACACCTCGTCCTGGTTCCTCTTCAACAACATCGCGCGTAGAGCGACAATCAACAAAGTGAGTCTCTCCTTCAAAACCCAGCACGAAGAAGCTTAACAGTTAGAAGGAAAGCCACTCTTAATGTATCTGAACCAGCGTTTCAGCCCCGGAAAGTCAAGAAAAGAAAAATTGACTCGGAATATCGTGATCGAGCCTCCGAAAGACGAGCCGGAATCAATGATTACGCTGACGTGCGTACATCCACATGCCATCTTGTGGAATCCTGATCTGTTCTTCTCAGGTTGAATCCGTATTAGAAGATTTTGAGAAGAAGACTGCAGGCGTCGAAGACCGGGATGCGGTTTGTTGTAATATATTCTTTTCATCACTTTTTTAATCAACTCGGCAGGTAGAAGAACAGCGGCGATACCTCGGAGGGGACAAAGATCATACTATTTTGGTGAAAGGATTGGATTTTGCTCTCCTCGAGCAGAATAAAGCTCGCTCGATGCTGTCCCTCGATGATGACTCTCTGGAAGCCGCATTCCAAGAAGCTCAGCCAAAGTATCCGGTTCTTAAAAAACGCACTAGAGATGATCTTATACAAGAGCTCAAGGAAAAGCGAACATCGACAGGTGCAATTACAGTTGCCGAGGAGCCATCAACGGATAGAGCATTTGAAGAAGCGAAAAAAGTCGGAAAATTTAAGCCTATAGGCACCTCTGATCAAACCGCAGGTCATAAAGACAGTACATTAACGAAGGGAAAGGACCGGGATAAAGCAAGGGTTGGACACAAGAAGAAGCGGCGTAAGGCCGAACAAGGATTAGCAGCTTCCATCGACAAGCATGACACCAAAGCACCTCGATCACAAACGACTATGCCAAAAGACTCTGAGCTACCATCACTTTCTCCACCACAGGACTCAATGACTATCTCTGCTGCCGTCAGCGATGCCAGGACCCAACCTTTGGAACCAGATCTACCCATGGACAATCTCAGTGATGTTGATATATTCGCAGATGTTGGTGAATACGAAGGTGTTGATTTTGGAGAGGATGAAGATGAAGCACAGCCAGTCGGCGCTGTCCAGGCAGAGGGGTACACTACCGTAGTTTCTAAGTCGGACACAGTTGTTTCAAAAGGCTGGTTCACAGAAGATGAAACCGCTCCAATTCCTGGCCCTTCTGTTATACGACCTTCAATTTCACCCACGCCTGGTTATGTCCCAGATGAGCCTGAGGAGCCTGAACCTCAGCAAGTCACACGACTTGCTCCTCTGGCTTCTTCAGCTCTTCCATCAATCAGTGACTTTCTTGCCATAGATGCACAAGCAGAGGCGCAAAAGAAGAAGAAGGAGAGGAAGGAGAAGAAGAAGGGCGGGGAAAAGAAAGAGAAATTGAGTACCGAAGTGAAAGCCAATAGGGATTATAAAAAGTCAGTGCAGTTTCATATTATCTTCTCATCTTTCAAGAATATTCATTCGCCTTCAAGATTAAGTTCATACCTCGCCAAGAAAGACGAAAGGTCAGGTGCCTAGTTCGTCCGGGATCCCAGCACACCCGCGAACCGGACGATTTTATAACGTTTTAGGTGAAAGTGGCAGTTATTCTTGACTTGAATAATAATTGAACTCGCCAGAAGAGTTTCTCATAATATAATCCTTATGTGCAACTTCTAAGTTTTTGAGTATGGCTGGGCAAGATGTCATCCATCTACCCATTGCGAGCATACGTGTCAAGGATACATCAAAACATAATTTTTTCCTGGACCCTGTTAAGAAACCAATTATTTTTTCATGACAGACGGTCAGGTTTCTGGCCGTGTATAATCTCACTGGCGGTTCCCAACGCAAACATTATGTTTACACTGAGATTCTTGATTATTTTAATAAAATGCTGTATTATGACATTCGAGTCCTCAAGTCACGTGAAGTCAACGATCTCAACTAATGTTGCCACTATGGATGCATACAGCGGCTAGCGTAGGAATGGCTGTAAGATATCTTTTTTTTTTCACAACGTCGTGTCTATAACTACTGAACAGAGGTCTATTGCCAGGTTGGCCCTCCACTCGTGTACGCCGATCAAACCTATAGCATCATCCGGAAGGGGGACTCGACAGGTAAAGAATCGATCTCTATCCGTGGCACTTGCTCTGATGTTATGACAGGATTCTCTCGTGATGTTTGTGCCATACTATTAATTGCTAACATTACGAGGTGCTTTTACTGGCTAGGCGACCGATTCGAGTTTGCTCTTCTCATTCAATCCCTATTGATGATTATGGCACAGGTAAGAATATTTACTGTCAATATTTCTAGCGGAGTCATTGACTGCCAATGTGGATAACAGCTCTTTTTACTGTACATTTGTCTTCTGTACCGGCCCAGGCTGTCACCAGAAAATTTGGGAACATCATCTCGGCCTTTATCTTTCTGGCAGTGGCCGGATTACCGGAATTACATCGAATTTCTGGCCGCTCTGATGTGATTTATATCATGTTCCAATTTTTTTGACTAACATTTTTCTATAGACTGTGTCATTCCATCGTGTACCTAATTTTCGGAAGGGCGCAGTGGTTTATTCAAACACTTGGTTTCCTTGCACTAGGAATAGAGAGTTTACTTCCTGTCCCTCAGTTAATAAGGTAAAGGAACTTATTGCCACACATGATTCTACGCTTGAAAAGTGTTTTATAGTAATTTTAAGCGACGATCCTTATGGGGTTTCCGGTTATCCACTCTTCTTGGTTGGCTTGGAGGAGATTCTTTCAAGTAAGTGATAGCATCACCAATAATGCATAGGATGCTCACGCGTGATCTCAGAACAGTATACTTTTTCGTGCAGCTCTCGCCCCTCCCTTTCAAAGTCGGTTCTATATTTCAACTTTCAGTCGACGTCGGTACGCTTTCACCAGTTCAAGCTGATTACAACCGCCTGATGTGGAATCACAAGGTATACTGGTGCAAAAACTGGTTTACGGAAGCGCCCCTCCTGCCACTGTGCTCGAGGAAGAAGATATCGAACAAGCTTTGGCCCTCGATGCAGACTAGAATTAGTGTTAAATATATTTCATGCTTCATACATATATCTCTTCATATTATATACTACTGTGACATAGTAAACATCGGAATTGGAGAGGTGTGTAGGCGTGGGAAAACTTCCTAGAAATCCCGCCGTCACCACGTACTTCGCATCTGGCTTGAGCACTTTCACTGTCACCTTATCCTTGTAATAATCGGCTACTGCTCATGGACGTATCCAAACCTATTGCGTTCTGCGAGCACCTCCAACTCTCTAGCATTGGTATACAACCCGCTTCCATCTCGTTTCAGGTTGGTACTTGGATTCTATCCACAATAAGAAGTTTTCCAATGACATTTTATAGACTCTTACACTAGAGTCGGACCACTTCATATGTGTCCGTGAAAAGGTCAATGAGCAGAACCAGGTCATCATTATCGACCTTTCCGATGCGAATAATGTTTTGCGGAGGCCAATTACTGCAGATTCTGCCATTATGCATCCTAAGCAGAAGATTCTTGCGCTGAAAGGTTTGCAGATCTTTTTCCAACATTTATTGATCTGAACTTCTTTTAATAGCCCAGCGACAACTTCAAATCTTCAACATTCAGACCAAAACGAAAGTCAAGTCCCACGTAATGAGCGAGGATGTCGTGTTCTGGAAATGGGTGTCTGATGCTATCATAGGGCTTGTCACCGACACAGCTGTCTACCATTGGACAATCGCAGACGAGACTTCGCCTCCCCAGAAGATTTTTGAACGACATGCAAGTCTCAGTGGCGCTCAAATCATCAATTATCGGATTACACCCGACGAGAAGTGGTTTGTATTGATCGGCATTGCTGGTAACACCAGCAGCCCTGCAGCATTCAAAATCAAAGGTTCCATGCAGCTATACAACAAAGAACGGGGTGTCAGTCAAGCTATTGAGGGACATGCCGCTGCGTTCGCGGAGCTCAGATTGGATGGTGGTCAAAGCCCAACTAAACTGTTTACGTTCGCTGTACGAACGGCCACTGGTGCTAAGGTATAGTCAAATGTCCTGTTGAAAGCCAGACGATGATAGCAACCATAATCAGCTTCATATTGTCGAGATTGACCATGACGCGTCAAACCCAGTGTTCCAGAAAAAAGCAGTTGATGTGTATTTCCCAGCTGAAGCTACGAACGACTTCCCTGTCTCGATGCAAGTCTCTAAACGACACGGTATTATCTATCTTGTGACCAAATACGGTTTCATCCACCTTTACGACCTGGAGACTGGCGCATGCGTATACATGAACAGAATTAGCGGCGAAACAATATTTGTTACTGCTGAACACGAAGTTACCAATGGTATCATTGGTGTAAACAAGAAGGGTCAAGTGCTCAGCGTCAATGTGGACGACCAAACTATTGTCCCCTATATCCTCACCACTCTAAACAATACCGAACTTGCCTTCAAGCTCGCTAGTCGTGCCAATTTACCTGGTGCTGATGATCTATATGTCCGTCAGTATCAACAACTTTTCCAAAGTGGACAGTATGGAGATGCTGCTAAGATAGCTGCAACCTCACCGAGGGTAATTCTGTTCTCAATTACATTTAGATTTCAATCAATAACCTATTCCTAGGGAATCCTCCGTACGGTGGCTACCATTGAAGCCTTCAAAGCTGCCCCTGCAGCACCTGGTGGCCTTTCACCCATCCTGCAGTACTTCGGTGTACTACTTGAGCGTGGAGAGCTGAATAAACTAGAATCTGTGGAGCTTGCTAGGCCAGTACTAACACAAGGCCGGAAACAGTTGCTCGAGAAATGGCTCAAGGAAAACAAAGTTTGTCATTCTTGTTTCCCTTTAGCTCACGAATTGATGTATTGGATGATTAGCTGGATTGCAGCGAAGAGCTTGGCGACATTGTACGCCTACACGACATGACTCTAGCACTTAGTGTCTATCTCCGTGCAAATGTTCCCAACAAAGTCGTCGCATGCTTTGCAGAGACGGGCCAGACAGATAAGATCGTTCTATACTCAAAGAAAGTCGGATATCATCCAGATTATGCTAGTCTGCTCCAGCACATAATGCGGGTAAACCCTGAGAAGGGAGCCGAGTTTGCTGGCCTGTTAGTTAATGATGAATCAGGGCCGCTGGTAGATGTTGAGCGTGTATGTGTATTGGTTTCCTCATCTCTACATATAAATGATATGCTTTCATATAGGTTGTGGATATATTCATGGGTCAAAACATGATTCAGCCAGCAACGTCCTTCTTACTCGACGCATTAAAAGACAACCGACCAGAACAAGCACATTTGCAAACCCGTCTATTAGAGATGAATCTTGTGCACGCACCTCAAGTCGCCGATGCCATTCTCGGCAATGAAATGTTCTCACATTATGATAGACCCAGGATCGCTAATCTATGCGAGAAGGCTGGTTTACTGCAAAGAGTGAGCCAATATGAGCAGTTTTGCCTGGTGTTTGTCATGCTACTTACCTCATGTTCCAGGCTCTTGAGCATTACGAGGATATTGCAGACATCAAGAGAGCTGTTGTGCACACTAATGTCTTGCAGCCTGAAGTACGTGAAGAACACCGAATAAGGATCATTACTGATGGATGCATTCCAGTGGCTTGTCACCTACTTCAGTCGCCTCACCACCGAGCAATCCTTCTTGTGCATGCAAGAGATGCTTAGAGTGAATATACGTCAAAATTTGCAGGTCGTCATTCAAATCGCTACCAAGTACTCCGACATACTAGGCCCAGTCAAACTTATCGAAATGTTTGAGTCGTTCAAGAGCTTCGAAGGTAGCATTCTCTATTTTAATCTAAAGATTTCTCGTTTATCGTTGCCCAAGGTCTTTATTACTACCTGGGATCTGTCGTCAATCTCTCCCAGGACTCTGAAGTGCACTTCAAGTACATTCAGGCAGCCACACGTACAGGTCAAATAAGAGAGGTGGAACGTATCTGCCGAGAGAGCAACTATTACAATCCTGAGAAGGTCAAGAACTTCCTCAAAGAAGCCAAGCTTTCCGACCAGTTGCCTCTCATCATTGTTTGCGACCGATTCGACTTCGTCCATGATCTTGTATTATATCTCTATCAGAACGGATTGACAAACTTCATCGAAGTATATGTCCAAAGAGTCAACTCCGCTCGCACACCGCAAGTTGTCGGTGGTCTTCTCGATGTAGATTGTGACGAGCAAACAATCAAGAACTTATTGGCATCGGTTACGGGGAACTTTCCTGTGGATGAGCTAGTTGACGAAGTTGAAACTCGAAATCGCCTGAAGATTATTCAACCCTGGCTTACTTCCCGGATTGAAAGCGGGAATCAGGATCCTGCATTATACAATGCCTTGGCCAAGATTCTTATCGATAGCAACAACAACCCGGAAGCTTTCCTCAAAGACAACAACGTGAGCAGGTTCTGTATGTTTGCCGCAGTGGCTTGCTACTTACTCTCCCGATAAAGATCTACGAACCTTTAGTTGTTGGCAAATACTGTGAGAAACGTGATCCATACCTTGCATACATTGCATATGCCAAGGGCCTTTGTGACGACGAATTGATTGTGATCACCAACGATAACTCCATGTTCAAACACCAGGCACGTTACCTTGTCAAGCGTCGTCGACTTGAACTTTGGGCACAAGTACTAGTGCCCGATAACCTACATCGTCGTCAACTTATTGATCAGGTATGTCATTCACCAAATCTGATTTTAATCGAGTTAAACTGATTTTCTACACCTGATGTGGAGATTGTGGCTACTGCCCTCCCTGAGTCCAAGGATCCTGACGATGTTTCCGTGACTGTCAAAGCCTTCATTGCTGCAGATCTTCCAATGGAGCTGATTGAACTATTGGAGAAGATCGTCATTGAACCTTCGCCCTTCAGCGATAACCGCAATTTGCAGAACTTGTTGCTATTGACTGCCATCCGTGCAGATAAGGGCAAAGTCGTTGGCTATATCAATAAGTTACAAAACTACGATTCCCAAGACATTGCCAAGATCGCGACCGAGAATGGGTTATTCGAGGAAGCCCTCACGATCTACAAGAAGTACGATGAACATGCCCTGGCAATGAATGTACTCGTGGAGCACATCGTCAGTCTTGACCGTGGTGTTGAATATGCCAACAAGGTAAATCGCCCGGATGTATGGAGTCGGCTTGCAAAGGCTCAACTTGATGGATTACGTATCAAAGATTCCATCGGTAGGGGGTCGTGTCTACCTTTGTTTCTCATTGGCTGACCACTTAAATTCTTAGACTCGTATATCAAGGCTCAAGATCCCTTGAACTTTTTAGAGGTCATCGAGATCGCCAATCAGGCCGGCAAACATGATGACCTTGTGCGCTACCTCCAAATGGCGCGCAAATCTCTTCGGGAACCCAAGGTTGATACGGAGCTTGCGTACGCGTATGCCAAGACCGATAGACTGCATGACATGGAGGATTTCTTAGGGATGACGAATGTTGCAGACATTCTGGTAGTCGGAGAGAAATGCTTTGAAGACGAACTGTACCAGGCAGCAAAGCTTTTGTTTACAAGTATTTCCAATTGGGCCCGACTTGCCACTACTCTCATCTACCTGGAGGAGAACCAAGCTGCTGTCGAGAGTGCTCGTAAAGCAGGCAATACCCAGTAAGATGCTCACCATTGATTTCTGGCCAATACTTGATGTTTGTCACAGAGTTTGGAAACAGGTGCACGCTGCCTGTATCGCCAAGAAAGAATTTCGTTTGGTGAGCTGATTATCATCAATTGTCTACTTTGCTGACCAATGTGCAGGCACAAATCTGTGGTTTGAACATAGTTGTCCATGCCGTGCGGTTATATTTTTTTTCACTTGTGATATACTACTAATGTGTTTTTTTTTTCGATTTTCGCTTTTCAGGAGGAGCTCCAGGGCATCATTCGACAATATGAGAAAAATGGGTACTTCGATGAAATTATGGCTCTACTAGAAGCCGCTCTCAGTTTGGAACGAGCACATGTTAGTCTCATCAAACATTCACCCATTAAAGTTCTAATAGACATTCTCAGATGGGCGTTTTCACGGAACTTTCTGTTTTATACAGTAAATACAGGCCCGAAAAACGCAAGTATATCCGTACTTAACTCTTTCAGTTTGCAACTTATCTCTCGCTAATAGTTATGGAACATCTTAAACTATTCGTCTCTAGAATCAATATCCCCAAGGTCAATTCCATATTATCTTCGAGAGCACCGCTCATGTTTATGTTCAGGTCATTAAAGCTGCTGAAAAAGCTCACCTTTGGCCCGAACTGGTGTTTTTATATGTCAAATACGATGAATTTGTGAGTCCGTCATTTGATTACCAGTATTTGGTTTAACTTGAAAAATCAGGACAACGCTGCTTTGTCGATGATGGAACGCGCAGCCGATGCTTGGGAACACAACCAGTTTAAAGACGTTGTCGTCCGTGTTGCCAATGTGGAAATGTGAGTAACTTAATCATATGTCGCCTACTTCTTTTAACATATTACCCAAAAGTTACTACAAAGTCTGTTGACATGAACAACAATTATATCTTCGACGCTAACGTAACTGTCAGGCTCTCACGTTCTACCTTCAAGAACAACCGACTCTCCTCTCTGACCTTCTTACTGTCTTAATTTCTCGAATTGACCACGGGCGTGTTGTCCGCATGTTCCGCAATCAGGATAATGTACCCCTCATTCGGTCGTATCTGATTGCCGTCCAACATGTAAGCAACGCTTGGGTCTTTAACGAAAATGACCTAAGCTTCCCTATCCTAGCTCAACATTGAAGCGGTTAATGACGCTTACAATGAGCTATTAATTGAGGAGGAAGATTACAAGACTCTCCGGGACTCCATTGACAGCTTCGACAACTTCAATAACCTTGGCTTGGCAAAACGCTTACAATCACACGAACTACTGGAATTCCGGCGACTAGCTGCTCATTTATACAAGGTTTGTTGTGTCGAATCTTTTTAAGTTGCTGGCTTTGACGTCTTGTAGAAAAATGGCAAGTGGGAAGAATCGATATCACTCTCCAAACAGGATAAGTTGTTTAAGGATGCTATGGTTACCGCCGCCACTTCTGCCTCGACAGAAGTCGCTGAGGAACTCCTGACGTACTTTGTGGATATCGGCAACAAAGAATGTTTCGCAGCACTTCTTTATGTTTGTTTCGATCTTTTACGGTCGGATGTTGTGGAGGAGTTGTCTTGGCAGCATGCTCTGAATGACTTCTACATGCCATACAAACTTCAAAACCAACGGCATCTCGTTGAAAAGGTACCGTATATATCAACTTGTAACACTGTTTTTACACCTGACTCCTACCGGTGTAGCTTGCTGCTCTTGAGAAGGAAGTTAATGAGCGATCGAAGAAAGATATCCAAAAGGAGCAGCAAGAAGCTGACCAACCGATAATTAATCCTGGTGGGTTCGGTGGACGCCTACTAATAACTCAAAGTAATGGGTAAGTCGTCGCTTGTCAGTTTTTCTGGGAATTCTTATGTATTGTGTACTAGCTTCACTGGATCTGCACCTTCTGTTTTCCAGAATGGAGTGTCTGCAGTAAGTAGAACGTTCATGGTATCTTTTCCAGACGCTGCTAACACCCACTTCTACATAGCATATGACAGGATTTGCTAATTATTGAGGACTCTGTTCAGATGTATATAATTTGATTTTTCTTGTTCACTTGTTTGCCATCATTATTGAAGATCGAAAAGCAAGGGATGATTACTCAAGATATTGAGGATACATGCAGATACCATAAAACCGAATGTAGAGTGCGTGATGTGATAATGAAAACCGAAAGCTAGAGCAATGCAAGCGCAATGAAATGGAAAAAAAGAAAAAAAAAAAAAAAAAAAAAGACAAAAAAAAAGTGGGTGAATACTACATGATGAGGCAATTGTTACCCCCCGAATAAGTTCCTGCGCCTTTCCTGCGAGCTGAAATAGAGCAACGAGCAGCTTCATACTAAATTTCCAACTCAGCTGAAACAGTGTCACGTTAACTTGAAAGACCTAAGACCTACAAATACTTGTTCGACGCCACGGTTATGCTTGCTACTACACTCTGAGATTTATCTATGTCAGGCATAGACAACCTTTCTCAAAAGCCACCGACCTAGGTAACGACTAGCTCGTATTCGTCTGGCCGTGGATAAGCCCTGGACATAGCCTGGAGGTTAAGGTGCAGTCTATCGAAAATTCGGAGTGGACTCACCTCCTCGTACTGCACGGGATGTTGGCCATATCGCGTTAGACGCTCCCTCACATCACGGTCATCTCGTAGGTCACATTTGAGGGCTAATGGTATGGTTTAGTGGTAATTGGTGTGTGGCTAATAAAATGGGGTTTACCGACGAGAATAATCTAGATTACGAATCCCCCTTGTGTTTAAATGAACAAAATTGTAATGCAAGACAAGTACCTTCACGCCTGGACAGTACTCCAAAATCTCGTCTATCCACTGGGTGAATGGTCAACATCCTAACAAAGAGAAAGCCCGCCACGATCCGTATCGCGTACTTTTGTCTCCACGTTCTCCAACGACGGGGGGCTGTCGACCTAACCACTAGGGTAAACAGACCTTCTGAAGAGACAAGTAGTATACCTACCGAAAAGCATAGCATGACGATATGTGTTTCTGCATATGAGAGAGAACGCAACCGATCAAAATCTTCTTGACCTGAAATCATACGTCACTGTTAATAAAAACATACGTACTCGCTAACAAGCTAACCTGCAGTGTCCCATAAGCTTAATTCAACAACTTGGTCATCCAGATGGATATCATGGACGTAATTCTCGAATACGGTAGGTTCGCTGCACCAGTATCAGCGCTCGCATGTATGAAGCCTTGACTGGTCCAACATACTATATTTGTGTGAAAAATCCACGCGTGAATACGTTGAGTCTGAAATAAGGATTCATAACACGACCTGCGTTGCCCTCGGGCACTCACAGTGAGGTCTGGAGATGATTTGAGCTACGGTATTGGGGTTAGTGATAATGAGTTACTCACTTTTCCACAACCACCATCTCCAATAACCACGACTTTCCGCTGTAGTGGTCTTCGGCCAAGTGGCCCAAAGCCAGAGGAATTACTGGATGAACAAAGAGGCATAGTTAAGCAGGGATGTATCAGACACGGAACGCCCTGGTCAACAACCAGACTCCTGGTTCCAGGCTAAGTTTGTATTGATGATCGGTTCTTTTAGATCCTTACTAAGCAGCTTTCGGCTACTCTGACACTGTTCAATGTATTTATATCCATCCCTCTGAACAATATGACATAACAATATATCTATCAGTTAATGGTATCCAGTCCACGCTGAGGTCAGCTTAGCTTCGAAGACAAAACAGTGTCAGTGAACAGTGGGATTAGTTCGAGGTTCAGGACTCACCAAGCAGGTGACGTTAGGGGAATCTTGACGGTCGTCTATACATAACGTTATAAGGACACGCGGATCATCAGGCTAACACACGATCTTACAGCAAGGCCGGAAAGACTTGTTTCCTTATATTTTACAGACATATCCTTCGCCGTCAGCCGCATAGCTTCGATGGCCTCGTCGAGAGTTACAGAAAACACGCCATCACTTGCCATCGCAAGCTGAGATGCGGTCACTGCCTTGACAGCTGATCATGACCATTAGCCAATGGGCTACGGAGATGCTGTGAGATTGCACTTCACCTCCAAGACTATTGCGTTCTATGCAAGGGACCTGCACAAGACCATCTATCGGATCACACGTCAGACCGAGATTGTGCTCGATGCCTATTTCTGCAGCTTGTAGCACAATCTGGGGGGAAGCACCCATGCAGGCGGCAAACCCAGCACTTGCCATAGAACAGGCAACTGTGTAATTGTGAATGAAAGCATCCATACATAATTGAGACAAAAGGCTCACCACCTACTTCGGCCTGGCAACCACCCTCGGCAGCGGATATGGTACTTCCACGCTAGAATAAGAAATATATTAGTCTACATAATTCTGTTCCGGACACAGACACATAAGGGTTCCCTTTGCGAACCTTGAACAGCATACCGATGGCTGCAGCCGTTAGCAAAAATGTCGATATACTTTTTTCTGGATCCTCACTAACGAACTGTGATGGATGGGTGAGCATGGAAGAAGCAGCGGATACAGAGTTAGAAACTTACTTCGACGATGTACTTCAACACTGCGGGTATCACGCCAGCAGCGCCATTGGTGGGACTCGTGACAATGCGTCCACCACTAGCATTGACCTCATTCACACTTATTGCATAACAACTCAGCCAGTCCATCGCCTAGAAGCTGTGAGTAATTGCAATATCGACGAGAGGGTACCATCAAGTGCTTACAGGAAACACTGTCTTGCGCTAACGAGTGTATCAGACAATCTAAAGTATAAGTATGACGGAAATTACCCACAGGGGGCATGGGCAGGACAGGGTGGTCAAATGATCCGACGACGCGGGCAGGTCTCGAGCGCACTCGCACTGGTGGGCGATTGTCCGATGGCGGATGGGTGTATGATTTTTGTTTATCCTCATCCCCGTTGCTTTGTACGCTGTTCCTCTCAGGTGAATCAATCGCAACAGGCATCTCACCAGGACCGATTGCAGGTAACTCTGGGAGTGACATGGCAGGATAGAAACTGGGAAGGTGGGATCAACCTCGCCAAATAACACAGAAGATGGCTAACGACTGACCCACGCATGAGACGACGATAAAGGACGGGTGCGCGTCTGCGCAGCCCCAATCTACCAGGTAAGACTTTTTCAGATGTCAAGACACCAGTCCGAATACAATCATCCATGACTGTCCAGATTCGCATCAACTGAGAAAACTCAATAGGCACCTTTGTGGCAATCAGACATTGTATATTACCTTTTCATGGATTTCTTCGTGACTATGAAAGTGCAGCTCATTGTCGTACACCAACTGAGCAATGGTCATCTGTCACTGTATTAGTGATAACCCACATAAATCCTCGCAGTTAAACTACACACGTTGTGTTTCTTGGTCAATGCAAGAAGGGAATCCCCAGATGAGAAAAGATAAGACGGCTGATCTGTTTTACTAAATACTTGTTTGCGCTCTTTCTCAGCCATTTCTGTCGGATCCGTCATAGAAGCAGATTTGACGCTGGGAGAGTCCAACCCATGCATTTGTGAAAGACGGGCAATTTCGACTGTATGCTTATCCACGCCCTTATAATAGAGGTTCTCGTCGACTGGTGATTAACTAACTGTTAGACTAGGATTATACGCATGAATTTTGGATGACCTTTAGTCTTCTCGTTGACCACGAAACCACCCCCGACGCTGTGCTGATATTAGCAGAATGTCGTACCCACGTAATAAACGAACCTAAAGTATTCGTTCGTTGCGAGAAGGTCTCCATCAGCGTCAAACACAGAGAATCGCATGCCGTTTGGGTGAGTTTTTAGAACCTGATCCCATCTAATTTAACCCAACTTAATAAGGCAAAACACAAATGAGGTGGAGATGAGGTACCTCCAAAGCATATCACGATCCATATCATAAGTTATACGGTGAACACCACCGAGCAATAAGGTCTTGTTCTCAAGTATAGTGGCATAGCGAGTAGGGATTGTGCCAGTATCAATGGTTTCAGGATCTGATCCTTAAGCACGGAAATATGAGCGTCTATACGAAGGTAAAGGTAGATAGATGTACCCTCCATCCCAAGTAAAATAGCTTGTGGGGTATGATGCCTAGTGACGGATTCACATGTCATATAATAAATTGACTGGATGGTCACTGTACCCTTTTCCAGTGGCAGCCAAGCTTCCATAGCTAATAGTGTTGTTTCAATCACAGACACACACCCAAGCCCAGAGTGTAACGTACAGGGTTATCTTAAGTGTTCTGACCTTCAAAAGGATATGGTTCTTAAGACTCAACTGCAATTCGGACACGGAAAGTCATCACCTTATCTAACAGACGTAGTTCTTGCAGGTCAAACATAAATATACGAGCAGCTCGCATTGGGCCCACGGTGTGTGAGCTGGAGGGGCCAACTCATGACAAACAGTGTGTCAAACAAACGCCTCAAGACTGTAATACTGAGCTTACCACCAATACTGAAGAGATCGAACGTTGAGATCACTGCATGCTGTGGACGAACTGGTTCATCATC
This sequence comes from Gomphus sp. MG54, assembly GCA_003314385.1. Lineage (NCBI taxonomy): Eukaryota > Fungi > Basidiomycota > Agaricomycetes > Gomphales > Gomphaceae > Gomphus > Gomphus sp. MG54. The sequence continues at coordinate 489 of QLPG01011329.1, read as the reverse complement.
CACGGGATCCCTGTCAGAAGCGGCAATCCGATCTGTACTAGAATATGACCGCTTGAAACCAGGACCAATTGGAGAAGGCAAGAATGAAGAATACTGGACGCGACCTGTCGATAATACGACCCGCGTACGTGATGAGAAGGGCCGTGAAAGAGCGCGAAATAGCGTGTGACTTGGCATTTTGCAGACCCCAACAGGCGCTGCAGATGACTCGCTTATTACCTTAATTTCTCGATATCTTATCTTAATTACGTAACCTACTAATGAAGTGCTCTTGGGGTGAATTTCATTTGCGATGACAGACAAACTACAAATAATACGGGAGCTTGTGTGCTGTGGTGCTACTGAAGCTGGGATTTTCAGCTCTTGACTTCCGAATCCTGCAATGCCAAAACCACTTGTATATATCACCGTCTTCAGCACCCAAGGATCGGTGTCATCAATATGAAGTGGCAATGTGAAGTGCTGAGTGTTCCACTGGAGTGGTATACT
>QLPG01011320.1:0-11204 GCA_003314385.1 Gomphus sp. MG54 | reverse complement strand
ATGTATCTAGTCTTGTACTATCTTTTACTGAGTAAAGACAAGGGGGGAAGAGAGTACAAGGGGCAATATAAAACAAAGAACAAAGGAGTGAGGTACGTGATGATCCTGCATGTCATCTATCAAAGGAGTGGAACCTTGACTTTGGAATCTTCGGAGGTTTGGAAACATGGAACCTTGGAATGATGCATTGGAAATCCAGAAATTGGTTATTCAGTCTTTGAGCAATTAGAAAGGTCCTGGAAATGGTGTGGGTGGTTGTGGGGTTTAATGTGGGTTCATTTGGCAGTATGGGCCATAACAGTATCCCTCCACTAGGACCAAGCCCTCAAGGTCCTAAGCTTAATTGGGGTGGTAATTAAGACAGACATTACTGTGGGAGTCTTTTGATAGTTTCCTGGGATGTTTTGATCGAGAAGTGCTGATAGTTCATTTGTCTATAAAAAGGGGTGTTTGCAGAACTGGGAGGGGCCTTTCCTCAATGGAGAACATGGATCCTTGACCCTTGGGAAGTTTTGGAATTCTTTCCCATTTTTTCCTCTCTGGGGTATCATCGGGGGAGTCCGACGGGGGTCTTGAGGACAAAGTGCGATGCCTGCGGGGCATTGATGCTGATGTGGCAGCATTGTGGGCTTGTGCCGTTGTGATTTGTGATTCCCTTGGTTTGTTTTGAATAGTTTGATTTCTCCTTCCCTTAACCTCTCCATAGTGCAGGGGTGTTTCTTAGATCTATTACTGTCCAGGGACCAACCTCATGGTCAGTTGGGATGGGGTGTTGTACCCAGTGGTCTAGTGGCAGGGGCAGATGGTCCGGAAGGTTTTGATCAGATTTCCGCGTTTTTAGCCTGTCTGGATGCATTCCAGGCAAAATCAAGTTATTTCCAGGATTTTCTCGTGGCACTCGACTGCTGTTTGTTACAAATTGTTGAGTTGTTAGAACTGCGTTTGGGGGAGGTTACACTGGCTCAGAATCTTGTCGACACATTGTTGTCCTTGATTAATCAGGTGGGGGGTGGTTCCCATGATCAGTTCTCAGGTGGTGTTCGTCCTTCAGAGACTGGGGGAGTTTCAGGTGAGTCTGTTGAGTGACTCGGTCACAGGATGTGGAAGCTTGGTGTCAGGGGTCTGTTGGGTGGTTCAGGGAAGTGAGGTTAGGGGGGTAAGCCTCTGGGGCTAGTCCAAGTTGGAACTGTTTTGTGCCTTGATCGGATTGGTTCCAATCAGGGTCTGGGTATTCCATGTTTATGATGAATGGATTGTTTGTGTATAATTTGGTTGTGAGTGTGATCGTAGACAGCATTGAGGTGGTTTTGGTATTTGTAGCATTCATTTCTACCAGTTGTCACTTTGGGCAGTGGCAGTATCATCAGGATTCGAGGAATGTCCTGCAATTTGAGTCTTGGTTGAATTGTGTTGATTAGTTTAGTTCATATTAATATTCTAATCAAGAAGGGTTCTAGTTCTAAGAGGATCTACATGGTACCGTTAGTCTAAGGGATGGTATGGGATTCCACAGTATTCAGGGTTCTTCCTGAGCAGAGTTTTTCAGAGGGTTGGATTGAGTGCTGAGTGAAGACTGCTGGCTCCATATTGCCAAGAATCAGTTAGGATAATCTAAACCAGTAGTACTCAATGCCCTGTTGATCAATGGATTGTAGTAGGTGAGCGTATGGTCCTTGCAACTAAAATTCTGACAGGGTTCGGAGGGTCAGATTCAGAGGGTCAGAGTTCAGAGGGTTGGAGTCAGAGTGTTTCCACAGAAATGGGTCGAAATCTTTCGACAATTGGTCATGGGGGGTCATATTCCTGAAAAGGTTGGATGCGTTGTTTTGTTTTACATCCTTAGGCATAGTTGGTATTCAACCCAAACAACTGGTGCTGGAGTTGGGAGCCTAGCTTCTTATTCCTCGGTTTCCAAAGCATCCGACGTCTCAGACTCTTCTTCAACCTCTTCCGTTACGGAGGCTGCGTGCCCTTTAGTGACTGCAGTGGTGGATCTTAGGCATTCCTTGGCTGAGTGGCCCAATCTACTGCAGAAGAGGCAGAGGTTTTGTTCAAAGCGGTGTTGCTGTTCTTGTGGTGTAAATTTTCCATCTTTTCCGATTTTGGACAAAAGATCCGTGGTAGTCCTGCTGTGTCAGGCTCTGGGAATGCCGAGGAGTGGCCAAGTCCTGCAGGCTGGGATAGTGGCATGGCTTCAACGTGCTTGTGCATTGCGCCCTACTTCCCATGCATGCCACCGATTTAGGACAGAGGGATACCCAGGAGAGTGCCGAGAATGTCGGCCCAGGTAAAGGACTTGGGACAGGAGAGGGGAGGACAGGAAGGCATAAACCTAGTTGATTTCCAGAAGAAGAACCATCTACATACATTGGCTACTTATATAGGCTAATAAGTGATATGTGGAACAGAGTGGCACAAGGAATGGAGAACAATAAGGTATGAAGAATCATGTGGAGGTATTGTCCACAATGATCAAGAAATAGAACAAGGAATGTGGATGATAATAGAACAATAAGGTATGGCCGAGGACAAAAGAGTGAGTGAGAATAGAACAATGGGAGTGGCTGAAACATAAAACAATAGAGAGTGGCTGAACATAAAACAATAGTGCCACTGCCGAGTGGCAACAAGTAGTGAGTGTCCTGAGGGTAAACAGGCAAGGGGAAGGACAGGGAAAGAAGGGGAATGAAGGAATGACAAAGGATAGAGGGGACAGGATGAGGAAAGTGAACCAAATGATGAGCCAAATGTACCGGACCGAGACCATGTACTGGCGAGGGATGCCTTGTCACTGGTGTGTGGGACTAAAAGGCAAGGGTTGTTCGGTCGGTACTACCGAGTGAACCAGAGCTTGGTATCGGGGGCTTGACATCTACTCCTATCACGATATGCTGGTCTAGATGTCATTCCAAGAAATATGTATGGTTCTTGACTTTCTGAGAAATAGACTAATGACAGTCAAGTGACCGATATCAACCATGTTCCAAATCAGACTCCGTCGGCGCTCATCCCATATCACCTTCACCGCCACCACATCACACAGCCAACCATTCTATTTAGCCCACCGATCTTCAGACTCCCAATTTGTCATCATGTCTTCTTCAGAGCTCATTCCCATGCAATGCTACAACACCCAGGATACACGCATCCAGGCAGAACCATTAACATATCATTATCTTCGCGTACCCCCACCAGCACATTTCTCACTCAGAAGACGATCCCATCCAATCTACACTCAGTCATATGCGATAGGAGATGCAGTCTATTTCCCAGAAAGTCAAGAACCATACATATTTCTTGGAATGAGGTCTAGACCAGCATATCATGATAGGAGTAGAGTGGAATACGACGCAGAGTTCAGGGCACCATCTCATCCTGATTATCCTGCCCACTCCATTCGACTCTCTCTTAAACACAAAATGAGAGTGCATGACTGTATACCCATTAGTCCTCCTACTCCCAGACCCCTATCCTTGGATTGGATACTGGAGAAATTGCGGAAGATATGTTGCCTGTGACCTGGAAATACTCCGAGATGACTCAGTCCCCTGACTCATCCTAAGGCCCCTCAGGAGTAGTGGACAAGGTTGTTAGACGTTTATTGGTGGAATTCCTTATTGTTTCTTTTATATGTTTCCCCTTTTCTTGGCATGACTTAGACCTGTTTCCTATTCTGTTAGTCTTTTCTCGTTGTTACTCATCATCCTTACCTTTTTGGTTAGTCTCCCCCTATCATAGCCCCTAGCCCCTATTTGCGCAGCCCCGATGCTGTATCATTTCTCCAGAGTTTCTCCATAGTTTCCTCTTTTGTATACTTTGTTCTCGTGCTTTGTCATTCAACTGACATAGCCAACCTCTTGCATCGTTTCGCATCGTTGCTTGGTTTTTGTATATAAAGGCCTCTGGCTCACCTCTGTAATAACAAGTTCACAAGTTAAAGCCCCAAGTCAAGTCAAGTCTACAAGTTCAAGTCAAGACTAGTCTAGAAACGTCTAGACTATTGTATTCAAGTCCCAAAGTCAAAGTCCAAGTCTTAGTCAGCGGGGCCTGAGTGAGATCGGGCACAATGTTGGGTCCTAAGGTGGGGGCCCCTCCTGGGTGTGTAGGAGGCAGCGGTGCTGTGGCGGGTGGTGCGATATGGGGTTGGCCAATGGGGGGTGGTACAGCAAGTGGATGTACGACAGGTGGTGCAACGAGTGGTGGTGCTATGGGCAGAGGTGCAAAGGGTGGTGGTACGTAGGGGGGAGATGCGAACAGGGGGGGGGATGAGTCTGACGGTACTGCTGTGGATGGTCCTGAACTGGATTGCATCTCTGATGGTGACGATTGTTGAGTCACCAGGGGGTGGTTCACGAAGAATGGGTTGGTCAAATTTGAATGCAGGTGTTGATCTGCATCCGAGAATCCGGAGTCGCAAGAAGGCTCCAGGGGGTGTGCTGGGGTTTGAGGCGTCTGGAAACTTGGTCGGTCCGGGGATGAGCAGTTCTTGGGGGATGGATGCACGGTGGGCAGGTGCCTGGGTGATTGTCTGTATGGCTTGTGAGCACGTGATAGGTCTCATGCTTAATGACGATCAGGAGTGTGAGTATGAATATACTGTTAAATCCATGTGTTGGTGCTTAGCTAGAGGCTTCTGGGAGGGTTTCTGGAGGGTTCCGAGTGATTTCCAAAGGGGGGTTCATACTCTGGGGACAGAGAGACTAGGGGTCGCAGGCTCAGGATCAGAATCGGAATGGGGATAGAAAGTCAGGAAGTGCCAGGGGTCTTGGAACTATTCACAGTATAGGGTGGTACAAGTGGTTCGAGGTCTTAGGGACTTGGCTTCAACTTATGTGTTATGCCCTCCTTGATCATCTGTCTCTAATTTTGGAAAGTCGGAAAGTTTACTGGAACTTAATCGGAAACTACGATGCAGAATTAAGTCGATATTTATACTGGCAAATTGTCTAGTTGACTGGTGACTTATATACATGTATCTAGTCTTGTACTATCTTTTACCGAGTAAAGACAAGGGGGGAAGAGAGTACAAGGGGCAATATAAAACAAAGAACAAAGGAGTGAGGTATGCAATGATCCTGTACGTCATCTATTAATGGAGCAGAACCTTGACTTCAGAATCTTTGGAGGTTCGGAAACACGGAACCTTGGAATGATGCATTGGAAATCCAGAAATCGGTTATTCAGTCTTTGAGCAATCAGAAAGGTCCCAGAAATGGTGTGGGTGGTTGTGGGGTTTAATGTGGGTTTATTTGGCAGCATGGGCCATAACAGGGCCCCTCCTGGATATGCAGGAGGTGGTGGTGGTGCTGTGGCAGGTGGTGCAACATGGGGCTGGACAACAGGGGGTGGTGCAGTGGGCAGAGGTATGACAGGTGGTAGTGCAATGAGTGGTGGTGCAACAGATGGTGGTGCAACGGGCAGTGGTGCAATGAGCGGAGGTGCGAAGGGTGGTGGTATATAGGGGGGAGATGCGAAAGAGGGTGGTGCCGATGAAGTTGATGGCACTGCAGAGGATGGTCCTGAACTGGATGGCATCTCTGAGGGTGATGATTGTTGAGTCACCAGGGGGTGGTTCATGAGGAACAGATTGGTCATATTAGAATGCAGGTGTAGATCTGTGCTCAAGAGTCCAGAGTCAGATGAAGGTTCTGGAGGGTGTGCTAGGGTCTGAGACATCTGAAAACTGGGTCTGGGGGCAGACAGTTCTTGGGGGACAGATGGACGGTAGGCAGATGCCTGGGTGATTGTCTGCAGGGCTTGTGAATGCATGATATGTTTCATGCTCATGACAATCAGGAGTGTGAGTAAAAATATACTGTTAAATCTGCATGTCAGGCACTTAGCTAAATACTTCCAGAAGGGTTTCTGGAGGTTCCAAATGGTTTCTAAGAGGTGGTTTGTACTCTGGAGGTAGAGGGGCTAGAGGTCATGGGTCCATGGATGGAACGGAAAGGACGGGGGACGGAAAGTGCCAGGGGCTTGGGACTGTTTGTGGTATTAGATAGTTCAACTAGTTGTTCGAGTGGTTTAAGGTCACAGGGACTTGGCTTCAACTTATGTGTTGTGCCCTCCTCGATCATCTGTCCCTAATTTCGGAAAGTCAGAAAGTTTACTGGAACTGAATTGGAAACTATGAGGCAGAATTAAGTCATTATTTGTACTGGCAAATAATCCAGTCAACTGGTGTCTTATATACATGTATCTAGTCCTTGTACTAACCTTTGCCAAGTAAAGACAATGGGAGGAAAGAGTACAAGGGGCTAATATAGAGTGAAGAACAAGGGAGTGAGGTAGCGATGATCCTGTGTATTGTTTATTAAAAGAGTGGAACCTTGGTCTCGGAATCTCAGAGGTTTGAGATTGCGGAACTTTGGATTGGTACAATGGAATTTGTGGAAAGTGATTGTTCAGGATTTGAATGGTTAGAAAGGTCCCAGAAATGGTGCAGGTGGTTGTGGGGATTAATGTGGGTTTATTGGTAGCATGGGTCATAACAATAGGGTAACTCCATTGGGAATTGGGGTGACATGTCATCCCTCAATGTCACAGAGGAGATCAAGATGAGGACATAGTATTCTGTTCTTACTTTTCATAATGCTCAGACTTTCTTATCTATTATAGGAATCTAGTCGACTCCTTGTAGATTTGAAACTAGTATAAAGATGTTGTACATTCAGTAGTTCATTTTTCAGTCAGATAATTGACTAAGATTTCATCTAAGCTTCTTCCACTCATCTCAGTCTTCTTTATGCTCTTGCTTTTATGAAATTAGAGTCCAGTACAGTCCAGTGGGTGCAACACACAAGTTGAAGCCAAACCCTATTCAGAACCTCACCATTGCTTTGCCTTTGGGAGATATTACTTTATTACAACTATGTCATTCCTTTATATCGGAACAGTATTATCTGACTTCTATACCTGACCACACTTTGCATATCACTTTTGCACATTACAACAATTATGAATACTCAATCGACCGTCCATAATATACCTTATATCATAGAAGTCTTGAATCAGTTACAGGGGATTTCTGAACTTCAACAACTGTCAGAACAACCTTCAAATCACAAAGCTGTCCCATCAGGTGGAAACCTCCTCCTGGACCACCAGATAATAACGATGAAGACCCAATTAACAATAATGACACAGATGATACAGTGTTAAGTCCGCATGTCAGGCGCTTAGCTAGTACTTCTGAAGGAGCTTTCCAGGTTAGCGTGAAGGTCCGTAACGGGGCCGAAGACCGAAGGCGGAGATCGGATGGACTACGGATGGGGGTGGAGGTGCTGGGAGCTTAGGGCAGGTTGCGGAAAGGTACTATCCGGTCACTGAGATGTTCGAGGTCGGGGGGACTTGGCTTCAACTTATGTGTTGCGCCCTCCTCGATCGTCTGTCCCTAATTTTGGAGAGGAGACGGAAGTTTACCAGGTGAGTAGGGACTAGGTGGACTAAGTTGATATTTGGACTAGTGAACAGTCTAGTCGACTGGGAGACTATATACATGCGACTATCCTTGTACTATCTTTGCCGGTCATAAAACAAGGGAAAAGGGAGTACAAGGGGTCAATATAAAAGAGAGAACAAAGGAGTGAGGTACGCGATGGTCCTGCGCGTCGGTTATCAAAGTATTGAGTCCGGTCGGAGACGGACTCGGAGATGGTGTCTCGGTCATGATGGGAACGGAAGCGGGAAGGCGGATTCTCGATCAGACTTTGTCGGGGATGGAGATTACGGAAAACAATCCTTCGTCCTTTCGGTCGGAAAGGTCTCGGAATAGGGGGGGTGGTTGTGGGGGTTAGTGTGGGTTGTTGAAGGCATGGGCTATAACATACAGACTCTACTATCAATTCGAATGCTAATGCCGACAAAATCATCAAAAAACTAGTTGAGCGATTAGCCCAACCACCCCCTAGACACAACAATGATCCTGGCCATTATGCCAAGATTTGCAAGCCTGAGGTCTACGATGGCACCGACCAAGCTAAGCTTTGCACATTCTTCTTGCAGTGTATGCTAAACTTTCCAGACCATCCATCTGCTTTCAATACAGATGTGTCAAAGGTCCAATATGCCATATCATACCTCACAGGCCCCACACTTCTGACCCAAGCCTAGTTGGCTTAGAGTCTGGAAAGACTTCTGATCCAAATTCAAAACAAACTTTGGACCATTCAACGATGCTGTGTAAGCAGAAATCAAACTTAGCAAGATAGTCATGAAGGACCATCATCGAGCAGCATGCTACTTTATCAAATTTGCCTAAGAATCTACTTATACTCAATGGAATGATGCCACCCTCACACATGCAGCATACAAGGGGTTGGTCAAGTGCATCAAGGACAGCCTCCTTCACTTCCCTCAATTCAAAACCCACACCAAGCTCAGACAGTTTTCACTCGAGATCGACAGCAGGTACTGGGAATGCAAGGAGCATGACAATCTTGGAAATTCTTGGAAATCAAATGCATCCATGTCTGTTTTGGAACTGTTGATGATTTAACCCAAGAAGCATGACAAAACTTTGGTGTGATACAAGCCTAATCAAGTTCTCTTACAAGATGATAGCAAGTTAATGCCTGTCTAGGTTGATGTTCAAAAAGAATTGTTTAGGAGGGGCCTTGGCAGGTACCTTGTCAATTATGTGTAGGAATAATAGTTTATGTGCGTGAACTATTATTCTACCCTTGCCTAGGATTATTTTCATGGATGTTCTATAAATCTAATTTAGTTCTTTTACTATGTTTTTGCATACCTTTGTGTTTTTAACCGAGAAACCTTCCACTTTGGTAGAAGGGTTTGAGATTTACTCTTCGGAATAAACCTCTGTCAACAAGTCTTCAGACCCGTTGATTTGGCACTGGTCTTTGTACCAACATATCTAAGAGTGCTTGCTGTACAAGATAATCCAATGGACTATGGGTGTCAGGCTTTGGGATTGCCAAGGTGTCAGACAGGAGTGGCCAAGTCCTGCAGGCCGGGAATAGTGGCATGGCTTCAACGTGCTCATGCATTGTGCCCTACTTCCCATGCATGCCACCGATTTAGGACAGAGGGATACCTGGGAGAGTGCCGAGAGTGTCAGCCCAGGTAAAGGACTTGTGTTAAGTCCGTGTGTCAGGCGCCTAGCTAGCACTTCTGAAGGGGTTATCCGGGTTAGCGCAAAGGTCTGTAATGGGGCCGAGGACCGAGACGGAAGTCGGACGGACTACAGACGGGGGGCGGAGGTGCCGGGAACTTAGGGTAGGTCGCGTAATGGTTCAATCTGGTCGCTGAGGTGTTCGAGGTCGAAGGGACTTGGCTTCAACTTATGTGTTGTGCCCTCCTTGATCATCTGTCCCTAATTTCGGAAAGGAGGCGGGAGTTTACCAGAAATGAATCGGAAACTGGTGGGAGACTAAGTCGATATTCGTACTAGCTGTCAAGTCCACGTACCGAGACCCATCCGCCGGCAGTGCCGACCGAGCAATTACTCTACATCCACGACCAAGTGCCCGCGTTGCCTGCATAACACTTGGTACGCCGGTCCCAGCTCGGCACATTCGCCATCCGTACTCCTCGGTCCGTTTCACCTCGGGACTCCCCGTCCTTGTATTATCCTCGGACGAGACCCATTGTTTTATATCCGGCCACTCCTTATTGTCCCGTTTCGAGTCACGATCCTATTATACTGTCTTTTATTGTTCTATCCCCGTTTTGCATTCCTTGTTCTAATTTTGTTCGTTGTGGACAACAACCACATTGTTCTGCATACCTTGTTGTCCCACATTCATTATTCCACATGTCGCTTCTTAACCTATATAAGTAGGACATGCCTGTACATACTTCCTCATTCTGGGTATCGACTAGGCTTAGGCCCTTTCTACCTCTTCCTCTCTGTTAAGTCCTCGACTCAGGCCGGCATCTTCAGCATCCCCCTGAGTATCTGCCTGTTGCAAATACAGTGGCACGCACGGCAAGTAGGGCGCAACGCACGAGTACGTTGAAGCCAACGCCACTACTCTTGGCCTGCAGGACTTGGCCATAGTCCGCCCGACCTTTTCGACAACCCCCTTCGGCAGTCCCGAAGTCCGTCAGAATCCGGCTCCTGACACTAGCGAACAGTCTAGTCGACTGGAAGACTATATACATGTGACTATCCTTGTACTATCTTTGACGGTCATAAAACAAGGGAGTACAAGGGGTCAATATAAAGAGAAAACAAGGGAGTGAGGTACGCGATGGTCCTGCGTGTCGGCTATCAATGTAGCGGAACTTTGACTTTTGTAGTCTTCGGAGGGTCGGAGTTGTGGATCCTCGGAATGTATCTCGGACATCCGGAAATTGGTTGTTCGGGCTTTGGTCGATCAGAAAGGTCCCAGAAATGGTGCGGGTGGTTGTGGGGGTTAATGTGGGTTTGTTTGGCTGCATGGGCCATAACAACTTGGGACAGGGGACAAGAGGACAAGAAGACATAAACCTAGTTGATTTCCAGAATGAAGAACCATCTACATACATTGGCTACTTATATAGGCTAATAAGTGAGATGTGGAACAGAGTGGCACAAGGAATGGAGAACAATAAGGTATGAAGAATCATGTGGAGGTATTGTCCACAATGATAAAGAATAGAACAAAGGAATCTAGGTGAGAATAGAACAATGAAATGGGATCGAGAACAAAAGAGTGAGTGAAAATAGAACAATAGAGAGTGGCCGAACATAAAACAATAGGGCCACTGCCGAGTGACAACAAATAGTAAGTGTCCTGAGGGTAAACAGGCAAGGGGAAGGACAGGGGATAAAAGAATGATAAAGAATAGGAGGGTGGGATAGAGATAATGAACCAAATGATGAACCAAATATACCGAGCCGAGGCCACACACTGGTGAGGGATGATATGGTAAGGGTTGGTTGGTTGGTACTGCTGAGTAAATCAGAGCATGGTATTGTAGGCTTGACAATGGGTGAAAGTAAGATTGATTGCTTTTACGCTACAGAACTAGTCTCTATATATACTCATTCTAAGCTGATTATGTAACTCCCCGATAAGGCAAGACTTGCCTGAAATTAGTGGAAGGGTGTGAAAAGGAATGGAAAGTCCTAGAAGCCTGTGGCAGTTACGAGTTACCCTATGAGTCACTATACAAGTCACTAATGAGTCATATTCCCATGACTGGTAGTCTCGTGACTGGTCAAGTCATGAAAAATTAATAGTATATGAGTTGTG
>QLPG01011319.1:0-14587 GCA_003314385.1 Gomphus sp. MG54 | reverse complement strand
CAGTCACTTATTCACCTCTTGTTTGCATCATCTTTTTGTCTTTGACTCTGTGGTCACTATCACCCATTTTTGAAAATTTGGATATACTCACTGACTGGGATTTTGCTGCAAAGGTGAGTGTACTGGTACAACTCTTTGTTATTCTATCCTTCTTTGTACCTGCATTCATACTCTGGATGGTGTATTATCCCTTGCATTATGTGGTCTCCCCTTTCATTAGGGACCCACTAAGCTGTTGAGCCTCCCATACTAAGACTAGCACTTTACATGCTAGTCCCAGTATGGGACTAGCATTTCACAAGTATGTGAGGGGTAATGATAAGGAATGTGGGTGGTGGATGTGCCAAGCCAAGACCAGCATACCAAGTGACGTGCATGCAGTGTGGATACTTGTACGTTGGCATAGGATGACTGCTCGGTCGGCACTGCCAAATTACCAGGTCTTGGTATGTGTACTTGACAACAGAGTGACATAAGGAATGGAGAACAATAAGGTATGAAGAATCATGTGGGGGCATGTTCCACAGTGATCCAGAATAGAATAAGGAATGTGGAAGAGTATAGAACAATGAAATTAAGATAATAGAAATGTGGGCAAAAAATAGAATAATAGAGAGTGACCGAATATAAGATGATAGGGTCATGGCCAAAGACAAAACAATGGTAAAATGTTTCAAGGTAGAATGGGCTGAGAAATAAGGAGTGGGAAGGAAGGATTAATCAATAATGAGTGGTGAAGACTGGTGTTACGATGTGAAGGAATGACATAATCGTAATTAACGTAAAATCTCCCAAAGATAATCAATGGTGAGGTTCGGGGCAGGGTATGGCTTCACCTTGTGTGTTGCACCCACTGGATCACACTGGCCCTAATTTCAGAAAGGCAAGACAGAGAATTAGCTAGTAGAGAATCAAGGTTGTTATCTGACTGAGGACTGAACTACTGAAGTACAATATCTTTATACTACTTTCAAATCTACTAGGAGTCAATTAGATTCCTATAATAGAATAAGAACGCTGAGGATTGTGAAAAGCAAGAACGGAAATACTATGTCCCAACCTTGATCTCCTCTGTGACATTGAGGAGTGACATGTCACTCCAATTCTCGATGGAGTTACCCTAAGGAATATAATAGCAGATCGACTATAAGAGACTGAACGGATTTGTGAATAAATGAAAGTGGAGTGGAATATAAATGAAAGGATATTAAACATAAATGAAGATGGAATGGAAATGCAAGCATATAGAGTGTGATGTAGATGGAATGAATGAATTGACAGGAGCATGTGATGCCGTGACAGATACACGAGGTGCATATAGTCCGTAGGCTGAGGGCATATAGTTGAATAGGCGAGTGAGGGCATAGTTGGGCTGAGTGGGCTGAAATGAATAGTTGGGTATGATGGCATATGGTTCCTAACAGTATCCCCCCCTTACGGCTGAGTCCCATGGGGCTGTGGAAATGAAGTTCTAGAATGGTGGCCCTGTTGGAGTTCAGAAATGTGAAAGCATATAAGAGTGACTGTGAGGGAGTTTGGGGGGTAACCATCATTAATGTCACCAATGGAAGACTCGTACATCAACCCCTTGTACATCCGCAAACTTATGGGCATATACAGCTCGCCCATCATGTCATACCTCAACACCTCACATCCTGTTGACATCCCCACCCCTTCGTCATCCACCATCGAACGTGCCAGGAAACAACTCGAAGAAGATGTGCAGGGCACCATTGACATGAGGGTGCCATGGATTGTAGGCTTGCACTCAAAAAGTACAAAGGTAAGTAACCCTCCTCTTATGATTCAACTTTTTCTTATCAGTTGTTTCCTTCAGTACCCTTGCCTGAAAATGCGAGGTGACAACAACAACAACCTCATCATATTCTATCGTGATGTGAGGTTGGTTGAGGAGGATGAAGATACCCTTCAAATTGAGGGTCATAAATAAGACCCTCCATGTGATCGATGTGTCAAGTGTCAAAACACGTGTCTGAGGAAGTGGGATGGCGAGTTGGATTTGGGTGCATGCATGTGGTCTAGTGAGAGGGGAGTTGGGTGTTCAATAAATGTGTGAGGTAGAGGTACTAGTAAGAGAAAAGGGAAAGGAAAGGCAACAAATAATGAGGTTGAGGGAAGTCCGAGGAAGAAAAGGGTGAGGGAAGGTACACCTGGGGTTCAGGATTTGGATGGACTGGGACCCTCAAAAAGGACGAGGATGTGTACTCCCCTCTTCCAATGTGGGGTCTTGAGTTCCCGCTCATCATCCCTTCCACTTCCTGACCCATCCACCCTCTTACCACCATTGGCGGTACCAACACCACAATTAAGGGTGTCAACCCCCACACCTCCACCCCCTCCATCACCACCTCCTCCACCACCTATGCCATCTTCCCTCCCTCTGCCTCCTGTGGTCATTCCCCCTCCTCCCCATGTCATCCCTGCACCTCCCCAGCCCTCCTCAGTCATTGCCTTGACTGCAGCTCTGGTGGAGATCAAGCAGTCAGTCGATGAACTTTGGTGTGAAGTGGCAGATAGTAAGTGTGAAAACGCCAAGCTGAGGATGACCAATGACAAATTGCGAGCAGAGGTAAGGAACCTGTCATTGCAGATAGGATATAAGACGTCTGCCAGTGCAGACATTGTACAGGAACCCTCTAGGGTGTGGGGAACTTGGGGAAATTGGGTGTTGGGGTCTGGAAACCTGAAGAGTGCCTTTGAGGAGGCTGAGGAAGATAGAGAAGTAGAATTAGGATTGTAGAATAGGAATGGGTGACTTGATTGTGAATTTGACTTGAACATGAATTTGGGTGGAAGGTTTGGAATTAAGAGTTGAATTGGAATAAGGAGTGATGATGGAATTGAACTTGAAAATGGAAGAAGAAGCTGAATTGCGAGTTGAAATGAGTGAATCAGAATTGAAGTTTTTTTTTTTGAAATTGAAGACAGAATGAACGGAGCTGAATTGCGAGAGTGATAATGAATGGAATGAGCGAGAGTGAACGGAAGAGAAATTGCGAGGTGCTTATGGAATAGGTAATGGTCCAGGTTTGGATGGATATTGTCAGGCCTCGGTACTACCGATGGTGCTGTCGGAACTGGCCAAGTCCTGCAGGCCGGTCAGGGTGGCTTGGCTTCAATGTACTCGTGCGTTGCACCCTGCCTCCTGTGCATGCCACTAACTTGTAATGAGAACAGGTACTCAGGTGAATGCCGAGGGTGTCGGCCCAAGCAAGGACTTCTGAACAGAAGGAGGAGAGTAGGGAGGCGTAAACCTAGTTGATACTCAGACTGAGGAACTATGTACACATATCCACTACTTATATAGGCTGAGAGGCGGAATGTGGAATAAGGGTGGCATAAGACATGGAAAAAAGAATAAGGTATGAAGACCATGTGGAGGTATAGTCCACAGCAATTAGAATAGAATAATGAGAGAGTAAGACAATGAAATATAAGCGGTGAGATTGTGGGAAAGAAATAGAACAATAAGGAATGGCCAAGAATAAAACAATAGGGCCACGAGTGAGTGGCAGGGAATAGTGAACATCCCATGGGTAAACGAGTGAGGGAGAAAGAAAAGAAGTGTAGGGATGATAAAGAATAGGGGTTGGGGAAAAGGATAATGAACCAGGTGATAAACCGGGTGTACCGAACCAAAACCATACGCCATGGAATGATGTGAGTGGGGGTCGGTTGGTCAGTACTGCCGAGTAAGTCAAAGCACGATGTGTGGTCGTGACAGATATGACTTGTCAAAGTCTTGAACAAGTTCTGAAGCATGTTAAGTTCTGTTGCAAGGAGCCATGAAGTTTCTTCATCTGTGCCTTCATATCCTGCCCACCGTACTAAGGACAACAACTTGCATGCCATACGTTGATTATCAATTTTTGAGTCGAGGATCTTGGATATCTCAAATTCGGTTTCACCGTTGATTATGACTGGAGGTGGAGGTGGTTGAATTTGATTTGGAATGAGATTAGGAGAGGCTGGCTCGAGCATTGAAATGTAGAATACAGGATGTACTGTGTTCATGTAGCCTGGGAGTTTCAGAGTAACTGAGTGAGTACCAGGATGTGCAATGATTTCAAATAGACCCAAAAACTTCTCAGCTAGCTTTTTTGCAGGATGGGTAGTCCTGAGCAATTTGGCTTTGATAAACGTGAGACAGCCAGTAGGAAAGTCTGGAGATGGAAGTCATTTAGCGTCAGCTGAGGTCTGGTACATTTGTTGAGCATCGAGGATATTGGTTTGAAGTTGCTGGTGCAACTCATCCAGGTCGATTATGAAGTCTTGTGCTTGTAATGAAGTGAGGTCACATTTGAGATGAATGGTGAAATTGGGATAATAGCCTTTGTTTTCAAAGAAAGGCGAGACTCCAGTAGTGGCACTGGGAGTGTTGTTATAGGCAAACTCTGCAAGGGGTAATAGCAAAGCCCATTTGTCTTGTTGATAGTTGCAATAGACATGAAGCTACTGTTCTAGAGTCTGATTAGTATGCTTGGTCTGTCCATCACCTTCTGGGTGATAGCCTGAGGTGAAATGCAACTTCATGTTGAGGGCTTTCCTGAGAGAATGCCAGAAGTGGGACATGAATTCCAAGCCTCTATCTGAAGTGGTGAGAAGGAATGCCATGTTTCGAGAATATGTGAAGTACAAAGAGTTCTGCGAGCTGAGCAGAAGTAATGGTAATGGAAGTGGGAGTGAAGATAGACTGTTTGGAAAAGCAGTTGACTATGACTAGGATGGCCATGAATCCTGAGGATGTGGGGAGCTGTTCGATGAAGCCCATGGATATTGAATTCCAGGGTTTTTCTGGCACTGGAAGCTGTTTGAGCAATCCATAGGGCTTATGATGTTGCGATTTATTCTGCATACACATCGTACAGGATTTGCAGTAGTCTTTGATGAATGACCTCATGCCAGGTCAATTGTAGTCGCGTCTAACAAGGTCTATGGTTTTGTTAATTCCACAGTGTCCAGAAAGAATGTGATCATGCTTATGTTGTAACACATGTAAGTGTAAGTCTTGGGCCTTGGGAACGTAGATGTGATTATCTAATAGTAACAGACTGTTGGAATTAGTCTGCCACTTTAGGTCATTGTTATTTGCGAGGTGTTTCTGAGCTAAGGGGTCAGAGGGAAGATGATTTTTAATGTTGTTCAGGATGCGCTCAGTGTCCATAAGAGTCAAGGCCCTCAGTATGGGTTCAGCAAGGCTCATGGCTTGAAGGGATGCAGTCAACTGCTGTTGAGAGAAGATGGGTTGAAGGTTCTGGGGATTAATGGTGGCGTAGTTGCTTATCCCCTTCTTAAGGTAGACATCCTATCATCTAGTGAGCAAATCAGGCTTGGTGCCCAAATGACCTGGTCTGAAATGAATGACAAGATTAAACTGAGATAGGTATTCTGACCACCTAGCTTGACATCTAGTCAACAACTTGGTTGTACAAAAGTAATTCAAGTTTTTGTGATCAGTGATGACATTGACAGGGTCGCTGGAACCTTCTAAGTAGTGATGCCACTTTTGAAAAGCTTCAAAAATTGCAAGCAGTTCTTTATTGTGAACATTGTAATTGAGTTCAGGAGAGGTGAAAGTTCGGGAATGAAAAGTGACAGGATGAAGCTCACCGTCTGGGGAGTGTTGAGAGAGTATAGCTGCTAAAGCATAATCTGACGCATCTGTCTCCACAGTCAAGGGCAAATCAGGAGTCCAATGAGTTAAGATGGGGGCAGATGTGAATGCCAGTTTCAGCTTATTAAACACATCTCTACACTCCTCACTCCAGTTCCAAGCCAGACCTTTGTGAGTGAGTTGAGTAAGAGGAGTTGTAATGGAGGAATAGTTGAAAATGAATCTTCGATAGAAGTTCACAAATCCAAGGAATGATTGGATGTCTTTGACTTTTTGCAGCTCGGGCCATTGAGTGATGCATTTGACTTTGTCTTCCACCATCATAAGACCCTTGGGTGATAGGATATATCTGAGGTATTCAATGGACGTTTGGTGGAAGGAACATTTGTCTTCTCAAGCATAAACATTGTGTTTGTGTAATTGTTGAAGAACTTCACAAACATGTTCAATATGCAAGGATTTGTCATTGGAATAGCTGAGGATGTTGTCCAAATAGACGATGGTGCAAATGTCTCATAGATCCCCAAAAATGTCATTCATGAAGCACTGAAATGCAGCAGGGATGTTAGAAAGTCTGAAAGGCATGACAAGCCATTCAAAGGATCCATAACATGTCCTAAAGGCTGTCTTCCATTCGTCCCCTTTGGCAATTTGAATGAGGTGATAGGCATGTCTGAGGTCGATTTTAGTATATATATGAGCTTTCTTGGGGGCATCTAAGAGGTCGGAAATAAGGGGAAGTGGATAATGGTCCTTCTTCATAATTCTGTTTAGACTGCAAAAGTCTATGCAGAGTTATAGGGAGCCATCCTTCTTGCATATGAATAGTACTGGGGCACCATGTGATAAATGTGAGGGTTGAATGAAGCCCATATTGAGGTGTTCATCGATGAAATCTCATAGTGATTGGAGTTCAGATACTGAGAGGGAATAAATGGGACCAAGAGGGGGCAAAGTGCCATCCTCGAGGTTGATATTGAGATTGTAGGGTCTAAGAGGTGCTAGTGTATTACCATGCTGTTTACTAAAGACATCAGTGAAGTCATGATAGAATTCTGGAACATGCTGTTTAATGCTATCCAGGTTGTCAGAGGAATCGACCATAGTGGAGCCTCGAGCATATTTGTTGAAATCCACAAGGTCAAGTTGAAAGGCTTGCAAACCTTCTAGTTTGCAGGTGCAAACAAATGCTTCTGCATTAACTAGGGCTATCTGTGGTGCCTCCAACTTTGGAGATGGCGACAGATTGCTTGGAAGTGAGGTGCTGGACTGTGAAGCAGCAGTTGAGGCCTGAGGTGTTGGGAACGGTGGTCGGTTTCATAGACTTGAAGGTTATACTACTCAATACCCAGTCAACTGATAGATTGTAGCAGGTGAGCCAGTTGAAGCCAAGTACTGCGGAGCAACTGCCATCCAACAATGTTATGTAGAAAGTAATGTTCTGAAGTTTGCTGGTCGGAAATTAGATAGGAATCGTAGTGGTCTGAGTAATGACAGAATTAGTAGAACTGTCAAATAATTTCAATGGAATAGCAGGAACTGAATTAGTAGGCAAAGAATATTTTTGCACAACTCATGATTCAATAAAGCAGTCTGAAGAACCACAATCTAAGAGCGTAACAAGAGAAAGTTTGGAAATAAGAGAACAAGACAGATTAAGTATTAGCAAAGTTTTCAAAGTCTCAGAAGTAGAAGATATGTGAGAAATAGGAGAAAGGGAATTCAGGAATAGCACGTGAGAGAGGCTAACATGATCCTCAGCTCATACATTTCTGAGGTTGCAGCTCATTTTTTGACTCTGTCATCATGTTATCCTTGGAATTGGTGTCAGATGTGCTCACCTTGGTCGTGCATGCTTTCATCATCTTCTTGTTGTTGGAGTTGTTGGATTTGTTGTTAGAAGAAGAAGAAGTCAATGAGGATTGGGAATTGTATTTGGGGAAGTCCTTGACCATGTGGCCTTTTGAAGCACACAAGAGACAGAGTCCCGTGTTGATTCACCTTTGACATTCTTTGGGCAACAGCTTCCCATCTTTTCCGAGCTTGGACAAATGTCATTAGCATTGTTGTTATTGTTGGAAGACTTATCATTGCTGTTCTTCTTCCCCCCCTTCTTACTCTTCTTGTTGTTCAAGTTGTTGGAGTTGGAGGAAGATTGGTTGTTGTTGTTAGAGTTAGATTTGGATGAGAACCCATTCAGCTTTGCAGGCATTCTGAAGTTGTTGAACTCCTTGCATTCTCAATATCTGCTGTCAATCTCTGTCAAGTACACATACCGAGGACCCGATAACTCGGCGGTACCGACTAAAATACTCCATTAGCAAACAAGCACGAACCATTCAATGGGTTGTTCTCGGCCAGACGCACATATCGGTCACACCCCTCATTCACGCCCACTCCTCACTCCTCGGTCCGCCTCACCTCGGCACTTCCTATCCTTGTGTTATCTTTGGCTATGGCCTTGTTTTACAATCGGGCATTTCCTATTGTGCTAGGGCACGTCCTATTA
Source organism: Gomphus sp. MG54 (assembly GCA_003314385.1). Lineage (NCBI taxonomy): Eukaryota > Fungi > Basidiomycota > Agaricomycetes > Gomphales > Gomphaceae > Gomphus > Gomphus sp. MG54. The sequence continues at coordinate 6,443 of QLPG01011319.1, read as the reverse complement.
TTCTGTCCTTTATTGTTCTATTTCCACCCTACATCTCTTATTCTAATTTTACTCATTGTGGACAATAACCAGATGCTTTGCATACCTTGTTGTCCCACATTCCTTATTCCACATGTCGCTTCTTAACCTATATAAGTAGGACATGCATGTATATACTTCTTCATTCTGGGTATCGACTAGGCTTAGGCCCTTCTACCTTCTTCTCTTCTGTTAAGTCCTTGACTCAAGCCGGCATCTTCAGCATCCCCCTGAGTATCTGTCTGTTGCAAATACAGTGGCACGCATGGCAAGTAGGGCGCAATGCACGAGTATGTTGAAGCCAATGCCACTACTCTTGGCCTGCAGGACTTGGCCATAGTCCGCCTGACCTTTCGACAATGCCCCTCGGCAGTACCGAAGTCTGTCAGTATCTGGCTCCTGACAATCTCGAGTGAATATTGTCTGAGTTCAGCAAGAGTTTTGAATCGAGGGAAATAAAGGAGGCTGTCCTTAATACATCTGGCCAACCCTTTGTATGCCACATGTGCAAGTGCAGCATCATTCCACTGAGTGCGAGTGGAGGCTCTGGCAAAGTCAATGAAGTATCATACTGCACGATGGGTGTCTTTCATGACTATCTTGCTGAGCTCAATTTCTGCTTGTGCAGCACTGTTGAATGGACCGAAGTTGGTTTCAAGTTCTTGACCAAAATCTCTCCAGACCTTAAGCCAGCTAGGCTTAGGTTGGATTTTGCCTAGAATTGCAGGTTCAAAGTACTGAAGTGTGGGGCCTGTGAGGTATGAAATGGCATACTGGACCCTCAATGCATCCGTCAGGAATGCCGATGGACAGTCTTGAAAGTTCAGCATGCATTGTAAGAAGAATGTACAAAGCTTAGCTTGGTCGGTTCCATCATAAACCTCAGGCTTGCAAACCTTGGCATGATGACCAGGGTTGGGATTAGATCTAGGTGGGGGTTGGGCTAATCGATCGATGAGTGCCTTGACAATTTTGTCTGAACTAGAAGTGGAATTAAGAGTTGGATTGGAATTAAGAGTTGGATTAGAAACATGAATGGGTTTTGGATTTGAAACTTAAACAGGGTTTGGATTTGCCTCGTCATCATCGTTATTGTCAAATGGCTCTTCTTTGTCATTGTCCTCACGTTCAGGAGGAGTGTTCCCACCTGACAGGCCAGCTTTGTGAATCGAAGGTTGTTCTGACAGCCGCCAAAGTGAGGAAATCTCCTGTAACTGACTTGGGACTTCTACAATGAAGGGTAGATTATGAATAGTAGATCAAGTATTCATGATGGTTGTGATATGTGAAGATGATATGCAAAAAGAGGTGCGATCAGGTGTAGAAGTCAGATAATACTGTTACAATGTAAAGGAATGACATAATTGTAATTAACATAAAATATCCCAAAGATAATCAATGGCAAGGTTTGGGGCAGGGTATGGCTTCAACCTGTGTGTTATGCCCACCGGATCACACTGGCCCTAATTTCAAAAAGGCGAGACAGAGAATTAGCTAGTAGAGAATCAAGGTTGATTATCTGACTGAGGACTGAACTACTGAAGTACAAGATCTTTATACTACTTTCAAATCTACTAGGAGTCAATTAGATTCCTATAATAGAATAAGAATGCTGAGGATCGTGAAAAGTGAGAACAGAAATACTATGTCCCAATCTTGATCTCCTCTGTGACATTGGGGAGTGACATGTCACTCCAATTCCCAATGGAGTTACCCTAAGGAATGTAATAGCAGATCGGATATAAGAGACTGAACGGATTTGCGAATAAATGAAAGTGGAGCAGAATGTAAATGAAAGGATATTAAACATAAATGAAGACAGAATGGAAATGTGATCACATGGAGTGTGATGTAAATGGAATGAATGAATTGACAGGAGCATGTGACACCAATATTGATACACAAGGTGCATATAGTCCATGGGCTGAGGGCGTATAGTTGAATAGGCGAGGGAGGGCATAGTTGGGCTGAGTGGTCTGAAATGAATAGTTGGGTATGCCAGCATATGGTTCCTAACAACTGGATGAAGAATAGGGATGGGGAATGTGGAGGATAAATGTCTCAAGTTGAGACTGATATACTGTCAAGCCCACAATACCAAGCTCTGGTTCACTCGGTAGTACTGACTGAACAACCCTTATCATTGATCCCATATGGCAGTGATAAGTCATTCCTCACTAGTATGTGGTCTCAGCTCGGTACATTCAGTTTATTATTTGGTTTACTTTCCCTACCCTACCCTCCTATTCTTCATTATTCTTCTATTTCTCATCCTTCCCTTTACCCATTTACCCTCAGGACATTCACTATTCAATTATCACTCGGTCACGACCCTATTGCTTTATATTCAGCCACCCTCTATTGTTCTATTTTCCCTCACAGTCCTACTCATTTATTATCAGTCATATCTCATTGTCTTATTCTCATTTACATTGTATTGTTCTATTCTATATCACTGTGGACAATACATCCACATGGTCTCCATACATTATTCTTTTCTCAATGTCTCATGCCACCCTTATTCCACATTCTGCCTCTTAGCCTATATAAGTAGTGAATGCATGTACATAGTTCCTCAGTCTGAGTATCAACTAGGTTTACACCTTCCTGCTCTCCTCCCCCTGTTTAGAAGTCCTCCACTCAGGCCCATACTCTCAGCATCCTCTCGAGCATCTCTTCCATCCCAAATCAGTGGCATACACAGGAAGTAGGGCACAATGCATAAGTATGTTGAATCCAAGCCACTACAACTGGCCTGTAGGACTTGGCCGGTTCCCACCCATACCTTCAGCATTACTGAGACCCTGGTAATTTGGCAGTGCCGACCAAGCAGTCAGACGATGTCCACATACAAGTGCCTACACCACATGCAAGTCACTTGGTACACTGGTCTCAGCTCGGCACATCCACCATTCACATTCCTTGTTCCTATCCCTCATCTACTCTACACCATTCACCATCCATTAATCCTACCACACCTACTCCTCATTCTTTGATCCGCCTCACCTTGGGACTTCTTGTCCCTGTTTTATCTTTGGCCACAACCCTATTGTTTGATAGTTGGGCACTCCTTATTGTCCCATCCTTGGCCACATTCCTATTATTATATTTTCCATTATCCTATCCCTGTCTACATTGCTTTATTCTAATTTTACTTGTTGTGGACAATACCCACATGCTCTGCATACCTTATTGTCCCACATTCCTTATTCCACATGTCACTTCTTAAACCTATATAAGTAGGGCATGCATGTACATATTTCCTCATTCTGGGTATCAACTAGGCTTAGGCCCCTTGTCTCCCCTTCCCTCTGTAAAAGTCCTCTACTCAGGCCAGTACTTTTGCACCCCCCAACTACCTCCTCTGTCCCAAATTGGTGGTATGCATGGCAAGTAGGGTGCAATGCACAAGTATGTTGAAGCCAAAGCCACTACTTCTGGCCTGCAGGACTTGGCCATTACCCGTCCACATCCTCAACTTTACTGAAGTTTGACAGCCTGACACCTGACATCTACTAAGTGACATATATGTGGTTTGGTCACTTGCATGTGGAATTAGGCTAATTATTTGGTCGGCACTGCCGAGTTACCTGACACTCAGTACATGCACTTGACAGATCTGTCCTGCCAATGGCCCTCAAATGATCCTCACAAATGGTAACCTGTTAGTCATTTGAACCAACCAAAGTTGTGTCCCATTGCTAAGTCCCTGACCTACATCTAGATTCCACAGTAGCATCAAAAGGGATGCCAAGCTTGACTTTAAGTTGAGAGGGAGGTGGAAGACCACCCATGTTAATGGAGTTTAGATATTCTAGCAGCGTCGAGTACATGTTACTAAGCTTCAGTTTACCAAGTCATCCCAGCTGAATGTCTTACCATCTAATCCCACATACAAGTGACCAAGTCATTATCTACCAGTCACTAGTATATTGGTCTAAGCTTGGTACATTTGGTTCACACTTGGTCCATTCTACCTTCTATTTCTTTCCATTCCTATTTATTATTTTATGTATTTTGCTTTGCTTTGATATGTTTGCTTATGCTTGGTCATACTTGACCATTCTTCATATCTTGTCTCCATGTCTTTTTATACTACATACATTTCTTACACTCCCTGTTGCATTCTAAGGCCATTCATCTCCATTTCTTTGACTATAAAAGTAGCATAGTTGATGTATGTATAATTCATTCAGAAGATCAACAAAGACTTGTATATCTTCTTTTCCTCTAATTCCTTCATCTACATTTGGACCCATACTCCTGGTACCCTCCAAACACCCTTCTAAAATCTAGTGGCCTTATACAGAGAGGGCACAATGTAAGAGTATGTTAAAGCCAGCCACATCTGCTTGGCTTACTGGACTGAGCTGAACCATATCTGTATTGTGTTTAGGGATTAGCATCGGTTAGGCTAACCTGCATGGGTGACTGGGCCAGGTGTCCTTGGATTTGGGTATGGGTCAAGCCAAGAGCACCTGTGACCCAGGCCCAACTGTTACGCCCCATGCCTCCAATAAACCCACACCATCCCCCACAATCACCCACCCCCGTCTCCGAACCCTCCCCGACCATCGAAGTATGGACCCGTTCCTGTTTCCGTTCCCGTTCCCGTAACATCCGTCCGAACCCCCACTAGTCCGATTCCGATTCCCGTAACATAGGATTCCGCATCTTGATAACCGACGCGCTAGTATCGCGTACCTTACCCCCTTGTTCTTCCTTACTATTGACCCCTTGTACTCCTTTTCCTCCTTGTTTTATGACCGGCAAAGTAGTACAAGGATAAACCACATGTATATAGTCTGACAGTCGACTGGACTGTTCGCTAGTACGAATATCGATTTAGTCTTCCACCAGTTTCCGATTCACTTCCGGTAAACTTCCGCCTCCTTTCCGAAATTAGGGACAGACGATCGAGGAGGGCGCAACACATAAGTTGAAGCCAAGTCCTTTCGACCTCGAACACCTCAGTAACCGGATTGATCTATTCCGTGAACCACCCTAAACCCCCGGCGCCTCCGTCTCCGTCCGTAGTCCGTCCGACCCCGATCTCGGTCTTCGGCCCCGTTACGGACTTTCGCACTACCCCGGGAAACCCCTTCGGAAGTACTAGCTAAGCGCTTGACACGCGGACTTAACACCAACCCACCATGTCAACTTTGTACATGTGCATGCACACACATGACATGCACATGCCCCATGTGCATACATACAATATGAATGTGCTGTACGTACATGTGTATGACATGTAGGTACTGATATGAATGTGCCATACATGCACATGCCAACACCAACATGCCATACATGCATGTATATGACACCCATATGGGCGGTGCATTCTTGTCAGTGCATGTAGGTACAGTACATATGGGTATGGCACATTTATGTCAGCATGTGCAGGTGTTGTGTAGTTTTGCTCTAGGTAATTAATACCTAAAAGCCTGTATGCACTGGTCCTTTTCTGTGAAGGGATTTAGTACAGTCATTTTTCACAGCTGTGTTATGACCCATGTCCCCAACAAACCCATACCAACCCCCACAACCACCTACCTCATTTCCAAAACATCCCCGACCACCGGAGGATGAACGATCACTTTCCGTGGTTCCCGTCCCGTAACATCCGAGCCCCCGATAGTCCGATCCCGATTCCTGTGACCAAAGTTCCGCATCTTGATAACCGATGCGTCAGTCTATCTCATACCTTACTCCCTTATTCTTCTTTCCTATTGACCCCTTGTACTTCCTTTCTCCTTGTTTTATAACCGGCAAAGATACACCACCGTTCACGCCGGAGCTGAAAATAACCTTGAGTAAAATTCCGGAGTTTAGCCTAACCCGGAACCCTGGTCAGGGGTTGGATTCTGCATTTTTCAAGGTCAACTCTCAAGCTTGAAAAAAGGTCAAAATCATGAAATATAAATGTTGACATTAGGCTGGTTTGTTCTCAAAAGCCAAGGTTGTATAATCATTGCCTAATATTAATTCAAATAACTTTGTATATTATTTCCCTACATAAATTTAGAATAAAATGTAGTTGTGCAGTGTCAACATGTCAATAATTGGCTGCTGTCCTATAAACTGCAGCTCACAACAATAATCTTATAGACTTACGGCTGATAGACATTGACCTGGCGCATTCGTTGCGTTTGTGGCGGTGCGTGCGGGTACGTCGCGTTCGTCGCGTCGCGTGCGCGTACGGCGCGTTCGTGGAGGCGGGTGCGCGTTCGGCGCGTTTGTCGCGTTTGTGTCGTCGCGTGCGCGTAAGGCGAGTTTGTTGTGTTCGTGTCGTCGCATGCGCGTATGGCGCGTTCGTGGCGGCGTGTGCGCGTAAGGCACGTTTGTCGTGTTCATGTTGTTGCGTGCATACGCGCACGCGCCGACACCAACGCGCCGACTGTGGTGCCAAATGATCTGTCAAAGGG
>QLPG01011316.1:0-25527 GCA_003314385.1 Gomphus sp. MG54 | reverse complement strand
CATGACGATCAGGAGTGTGAGTACGAATATACTGTTAAGTCCGCGTGCCAGGCGCTTAGTTAGTACTTCCGAAGGGGCTTTCCGGGCTAGTGCGAAGGTCCGTAACGGGGCCGAAGACCGAGATCGGGATCGGACGGACTACGGACGGAGACGGAGACGCCGGGAGCTTAGGGTAGGTCGCGGAATAGATCAATCCGGTCACTGAGGTGTTCGAGGTCGAAGGGACTTGGCTTCAACTTATGTGTTGCGCCCTCCTCGATCGTCTGTCCCTAATTTCGGAAAGGAGGCGGGAGTTTACCGGAAACGAATCGGAAACTGGTGGAGACTAAATCGATATTCGTACTAGCGAACAGTCCAGTCGACTGTCAGACTATATACATGTGGTTTATCCTTGTACTACTTTTGCCGGTCATAAAACAAGGAGGAAAAGGAGTACAAGGGGTCAATGGTAAGGAAGAACAAGGGGGTAAGGTACGCGATACTAGCGCGTCGGTTATCAAGATGCGGAATCCTATGTTACGGGAAATCGGAATCGGACTAGTGGGGGTTCGGACGGATGTTACGGGAACGGGAACGGAAACGGGAACGGGTCCATACTTCGATGGTCGGGGAGGGTTCGGAGACGGGGGTGGGTGATTGTGGGGGATGGTGTGGGTTTGTTGGAGGCATGGGGCGTAACAGTTGACTCATCTACACATAATAGATCTTCGTATAAAGGAATTCAGCTCTATTCAGGCTGATCAGGTCAATTTCCATGATCTTGCTCTACTGGTGGCACAACCAGATGTGTATGATCAGATGAATGGTACACAAGATAGCATCCCGTGGTAATTTCCATGTGAACCGTCTGGGTGCCAAGACACACCATATTCATTGCTATCTCAGAAGCTCGATCAGCAATCTCTGATGTGATAGCTGTGCAAGCCAGACCAGTGTCTAGTACGATTGCCGCCTTCAGACCTCGTTATTCAATTAACCCTGATAACCATGAATCACGATATCAACATACCTTGATTGCCGCCATTTGACATGTATCAGATATCACACAATCTGACGCTGGGTTGAATTGCCCCTGATGGCGTGTTTGCATTCTCAGACCAGTGTAACAACGTGCCCCAGGGATTGATTGACGCTTCTGGCGCTAAGTAGATCTTACCTGATCCGGGTCAAGGCACCCATTCACTAATGAAAATCACAGACTTTTTGCAGGAGGCAGCAATCCATCCCTTGAGCATGTTCCACTGGCCCGGGAATGTTTACACATCATTGAAAGGCAATTTGAAGATCATAGCATCAGATTGCGTGATATGTCAGATGGCAGCAATCAGTCCAGTATGCCATATTGACCCGATATGGTCATCACGTGATTGCCATGTGGTTCACATGTGGTGGATCGGATCAAATCCTATTCCTAAAGTACCTTGAGTTAATATCGGTCATCTTGGCATGACCCTGATTGCCACATACAATTTACCCCCACCTCCTGACCCAATTCAGGGACACTCAATGTGATGCTAGTAATCTCACTCAATCAATGACGTGACTCTGCTAATATATCCTTGGCCTGTGGTGGTTCGGATCAACTTCTATTTCAAATCCGATCCGGATACCTTGATTTAATATCGGTCATCTTGTCACCACACTGATTGACATGTGATAAATATCCCAGCCCACTTGGAGGGAGATCCGGTCTATCTTAATGAACTATCCGAGAGCCTGGAGCCAGGACTCAATGATCTCTGTTCCCGTGTGCAGGTAAATTTCATTGACTTCAGAACCCAATCTGATAAAGCAGGAGGTGCTCACTGGTGTCGGAGGGACTGACTTCTCGTGAACCTGAAAGTTGATGGAACAAATACTTGTAACAGTTCTTCTTTTCTGCAGAAGCACTATTACTTTATTCAAGCCATGGTATATCAGTGTTGCTTGGCTTGTCAGTGCAGCTACTCATTTGGATGTTGGGGTTTTACACTAATTATTCACTCATTGATTTCCAAGGAGATTGTATAAATGTTAAAGAAATGAAGTGATAGCTTGGAGAAGGTATGAGCGCACCTCCAACTTGAGCAAGCGGTGAGCGATATAACAATTGATTATGTATATTAGCTTGAACAACTTATTTATTTTGTACCGCCGCCAAGATACACCCTGTTGGAAACCATCTGCCATCATGGCAGAGCACAGTTTTCTTAATAATTGAAACGAGAATCAAATTATAACTAATCTATTATAATTCTTGGACTGTAACAGCCAAAATTTGAAGCTTCATACAGGAATCAGATCTATTTCAGAGGTTTAGCTGATTTCTAATAGTCTGTTCAAAATTTTCAATTATATGATACATATTAACCTTTTCCAATGGATAAGGAATAATGTTTTGTTTACAATTATATTTTTAATCTGGAAATTGTATTAGGTTTTAAAATGAAACATATTCTTCAAGTTGAGTTTCTTGTCAAACATTGAACTTGATAAAACAATAAGATTACTAGAAAGATTCAGAACATGAAAGCAAGCGACATCACAGTAACACTATTGACATCTCATGTTGTTCTGCGTGTCAACATGTAATGCAGAATCTAGTACCACCAGGTTCTTAACCTCCACTACTCCTAGCTGCACTCCATCATATCGAACCCAATGCTAAATCTTCTCCACTCTCAGGCATCAAGTTGCTAGTACAGTCATCTTAAACCAACAAGACCTACCTTGCAAAGTTTGGCTCGACGTCTGGTTCAGATATTGAGCAGTTCCATGGCAAGGCAAGTCTCTCTGTTTCATGTATACTGCCTCAAATGGCATCTGTCCTTGTATCTTCGAGCCTTTCATAGACTCTGGGTCGAATCCCACTGATGGTGCCCATGTATTAATGATGAAATACTAAAATACTGTTAATTAGTTGTAATATGTCTTTCTTTGGCCCATAACATTGATGGTTTGAATCCTGCTATTGCATAATGAATTGTTGATTGGATTGGACTCCAGTTACTATCACAAAACTCTCTCCTGTGACAGACAACATATCAGAATGATGCAGACACTACTGTGAAACAGTCTCAGGACTGTTACCTGGATTACAAGGCTTCAGCCCAATGCTGTCTTCTTGCAATTCACTTCTTAGGAACTGTTCACGAGATGGTCATTGTGATTGATTTTGGGATGACCTCAGGGACCAAAGTCCATATTATTACCACTTAGCTGTCATACGCATTAAGAAATTACTAGGGCCCTCCAGCATATTGAAAGAAGGGCTAGAGTCATCAAGAGCGGTAACACCGCCCCCGTGTGGTCAATATCAATTCTGGGCCAACTCAAGTTTGCTTAATCTGCTATGCACTTACTACAAGGTTTTTTGAGATGCTGGGAACCCAGCCAAGTAATCTGCCACGTGGATCACAGAGCCCTGCACATGATGGAATAAGCAAAGTGGCTCGGAAATTGTGGTAATTTATCATGCACAAGGGTGTTTCTGCAATAGAATGGCCTGCCACCTTGATAATATCCAAAGGAACTCAAGGGTCGATTGTGTGTTTCACTAACAGACCTGTGCGACATGAGTCTTCCTTGAAATTACCTTTCTGATGTGTCAATGTACACTGTGGTTGGTTTCTCAGTTGACTTAACTAAAATCCAGAAGAACATAACAATCAAAGTTCTGATCCCTTATTGTTATCACTTTTCAATGGAAGCTAATGCTGCAGAGGGTCGCAATCATCGAGTGACTCGAGGTGACTATCTGGCTCCTGCCTTAAAGTGAACAGGGATACACTGGAAGTCCTGGTTTCCGGTATCACATATATGAGATTAGATTAGACAGGATGGGGCTCAGGTATATATGTAACGTGGTGACCATCACTGGTCAAATGAAAAAAGTATGGATCCAAAATGTCACATTGTTGTCATATATCACTTGGTGATCAAGGGCACGCTACCGATAGAGTAAGATTACCGATATCAAATTAGGGTCAACTCGTCGACATGTATATCATTTTGATCGGATATGCCACATGGTTCTCCCGTAGTTATAAATAGAAACTGCCAACACAAATGCCAACCCTATCCGGGCCGACCTGGGAATCTTTAATTTCTCGTGCGACCTTGATTGCCTACTTATTTATAGAAGCCAAAACACATTTCAGGATCCCTGCATTGATTAGTCAGATTACCAGTATCACATAGAGTTCCACCAGATCAGGTCGGAAGGCGTGCGGCTCACTCAATAGCATTTGGCGATCAGGGTCACGCCAAGATCACCGATGTCAACCCAAGGTACCTGGATCAGGTCAGCATAGGATTTGATCTGCAGCACCACACATGAAGCATTAATTGGCGATCAAGGTTGCACCATTCATTAAGTGAGATTGCCGGTATCACCTTGAATTACACCAGATCAGGTCGGAAGGTGGACTGCTGCTAAATGGAATTTGGCGATCAGAATGACTGATTCAACTCAAGGTACTCAAGGTACCTAGATCGGTTGAGGAATAGGATATGATCTGTAGCACCACATGTGAAGCATACATTACTTGGCGATCAGGGTCGTGCCATCAATTAATTCAAATTACCGATATGAAATTGGGTTACACCAGATCGGGCTGGAAAGTTGGCGGCTACTAGATGGTAGTTGGTGATCAAGATGGTGCCACCAATGGGGCATGATTACCGATATCAACTTTGGTTCCCCTGGATTGGGTTGGGATGTGTAAGAATACCGATATCATATTGGGTCAGGTTAGTAGTGTGCCAAGATCGATATCTTCGTCATCAGACTTGACCAGGCTAGCAGCATTATAAAGGTGACTAGTGTCACACAAACACCTTCGAGATCTGGAGTAAAGTTACCATTGTTCGATTAATAAACCGCATCACCCTGACATGTGACCCAATCCTAGTTTCCATTGACATTTATCAACATTTTCTGTGCAAAATAAATATAAAAAGCTTCTAATGGTACTTTAATTTGTATCATGTCTCTAGTTGCTTACTTGGATCTGGTGTCGTCGTTTGACTTACACAACGGTGAGGTGAGATAGCACTTACATTTATTTACACCGTTGTTGATTCACTCATCTCTATTCAGGCTGATCAGATCAACCGAAACCAATTTCCATGATCTTGCTCTACCGGTGATACAACCTGACCCGTAGGATCGAGGATGAATGGTACACAACATATAGCGTCCCGTGGTGATTGTCATGTGGACCGTCTGGGTGCTGAGATGCACCACACCATATTTATTGCTATCTCAGAAGCTGGATCAGCAATCTCTGATGTGATCGTGATCACAATATCGGGCCGATTTAACGTGCCAAGCCATACCAGAGTGATTGCCGCCTTCAGATGTTGTTATACAATTAACCTTGATAACCGTGATCATGATATCAATGTGGCAAGACATACTGGATTGATTGCCACCATTTGACGTCTATCAAATATTACACAATCTGACACTGTGTTGAATTGCCCCTGATGATGTGTTCAGACTCTCGGAATGGTGTAACAACGTGCCCCAGGGATTGATTGCCGCCTCTGGTGCTGAGTAGAGGCTAGTCCCCATGTATTAGGTACCATACTAAATCTTTGGATCCCCCTTTGCCAGTGCACTGCCCTAGGGTAGAACGCCTGCTTAGGTTGCCCTTACAGTAGAAAACTCTCTCCTTCAAGCACCGGCTGCCCCTTCGTATGACTCCGAATTGAATTTCTTCGGAAATAGCGACAGCAGCAGCCCCTCCTCATTCACTTACAAAAACTTATTCTCTATGGACTTGCTGTTGGCCCAGGAGTTATTGGACTGACTGGCTGGTATAGAGCAGGAGTTACTAAGAGAAAGAACAGAGAAGCAGGATCTAGAGACGAGGCTGAATGTGCTGCAGGTGACCACGACAAATCTAGTAGCAGGCCTCCAGACCCGCATTCAGCAGCCCACAAAACGAATGGTAGAACCCGCCAAGCCCTCCGAGTTTGATGGTGACCATTTGCATGGGCATGCATTCATGCAGTCTTGCACCTTGTACCTCGGTGTCTGTGCTGCCGATTTCCCCGATGAGCAGTCTCAGATCCTCTGGGCACTGTCCTTTATGAAGACAGGGAGAGCAGCGACCTTCTCCAGCTGAGTGTTCACACATGAAGCAAAAACAGGCAGGCCGCTCTACACCAACTGGAAGGCCTTTGCGGAAGCCTTTTGGGCACACTTCTACCCCCTGCACGAGGCCACTGAGGCAGCAAACCAATTAGAGTCACGCCAGTGCCACTAAGGCAAGCGTTCGGTCGACGAGTATATCGACCAATTCGAAGACCTAGTCAGAAAGGCCGAATACACAGATGGATGGTCCATCGTCATGAATTTCCGACAAGGCCTCAACCCCACTATCCAAAGTCGCATCGCGCTGATGCTAGATGGGAGACCGAAGGATGATGACATCTCGGCATGGTACGCTGCAGTGAAAGCAGTAGCTCTCACATGCACAGTAAACGAAGCCTTTCAGGGGCCTCGATTCCCATCACTACATGCCTCCGTGCCACAGCCTAGCCAAAAGCCCATCAAACCCCCGACTAAGCAAGCAATGCCCGCTCCCCTTAGAACATTGTCGGCCCTTATTCCCCCGATGCCACCCCCTGGGCCTGCCCTGATGGACGTCGATGCAACCAGGCGGCGGTATCCTCTGCCACTCACGTGCCAACGATGTGGCAGGGCCGGCCACTTCGCCCGAGAATGCCCTCAGGCATATGATGTGTGTTTCATGATGGCAGAAGAGTGTGAAGAGATGCTAGAGTACTGGATGGTCTCCGCAGACCTTCGAGATACCGACGAGGCCGGGGAGGTTGAAGATGTGGATTCAGGGGATTTTGCCCAAGGCAGCGAGTGAAGGATGTGCCCTTGCTGCCCTTGTTTAATCGCTTTGCTGCTCTGTCTATAGACTCTGATATGGAGAATACAACTCGGGATTCAGACGATGATGCCTCAGCCATAAGCGATACAGACACTCCCAAACCAACTCCACCAAAACTACCACTCCCCCTTCCTAGGTTGAAATGTTGGGAATGCTGTCTCCCAAAACATTACATAGTGGCTTCCACCCCCTTGCCAACTTTGCTGAACCTCAAGGTAGAGATACAGACTACCGACACTGCCAAGGTTAAGGGAGTAACCTCCCTACTAGACAGCGGAGCTATGGGACTGTTCATAGACTGGAAGTTCGCGGTTGCCGAAAGATTGAACTTGTGCCCGTTAACTTGACCTGCACCAGTGTACAACGTTGACGGTACCCCAAACGAGGGAGGAGCAATCCAACACGTTGTCGATGTGATCTTACACTATCAAGACCACTTGGAACGGGCCATGTTTGCTGTTGTCAAGCCTACAATACCATTGTTATGGCCCGTACCCCCAATAAACCCCCATTAACCCCCACAACCACCCACACCGATTCCGGGACCTTTCCGACCGCTCAAAGCCTGTTTAACCACTTTCTGGATTTCCAATGCATCAATCCAAGGTTCCAAGTTTCCGAACCTCCGAAGATTCCAAAAGTCAAGGTTCCGCTCCTTTGATAGATGACATGCAGGACCATCGCATACCTCACTCCCTTGTTTTCTCCTTTATATTGACCCCTTGTACTCCCTTTCTCCTTGTTTTATGACCGGCAAAGATAGTACAAGGATAGTCGCATGTATATAGTCTCCCAGTCGACTGGACTGTTCGCTAGTACGAATATCAACTTAGTCCACCACCTAGTTTCCGATTCATTTCCAGTAAACTTCTGTCTCCTCTCCGAAATTAGGGACAGACGATTGAGGAAGGCGCAACACATAAGTTGAAGCCAAGTCCCTTTGACCTCGAACATTACAGCGACCGGATTGAACCAATCTGTGACCGACCCTAAGCTCCTGGTGCTTCTGCCTCCGCCCGTAGCTGTCCAACTCCCATCTCCGGTCCTTGGCCCCGTTACGGACCTTCGCACCAACTGGATTGCCCTTTCGGAAGTACTATCTAAGCACCTGACACGCGGACTTAACAACCATGCTCTGATTTACTCGGCAGTGTTAAGGATTTAATATTCAGCCCAAACATCTCTTCTCCTTATACTTGGCAACCAGGACCTGATGGTATTAGAGAGAGGATATGGGTTCTATTCATTATTATCTCTGATATCTGCCTTTGATAGGAGTTTGAATTTGCCATTGTATTTTGCAGTTGTGTGACTCTGTGACCTCAGCTCTTTTCCAAGAGACTGAGGTATGAGTTCAAGTTTATTCTTATATTTCATACAATTGTTAACTGTTCTTTTAGATAGTATTTCAGGTAGCTAATTACTTCTAATATGAGCTCTTTTCCAGGAGACTGAGATAGTATTTCAGTCCTTATATTTTAACAGGTTATGGGCCCCATGTTAAGTCCGCGTGTCGGCGCTTAGCTAGTACTTCCGAAGGGGGTATCCAGGTTAGCGTGAAGGTCTGTAATGGGGCCGAGGACCGAAGGTGGAAGTCGGACGGACTACAGCGGAGACGAAGCGCCGAGAACTTTAGGATCGGTCGCGGAATGGTTCAATCCGGTCACTAAGGTGTTCGAGGTCGAAGGGACTTGGCTTCAACTTATGTGTTGCACCCTCCTCGATTGTCTGTCCCTAATTTTGGAAGGGGACGGGAGTTTACTGGAAATGAATCGGAAACTGGTGGGAGACTAATTCGATATTCATACTAGCAAACAGTCCAGTTGACTGGAAGACTATATACATGCGACTATCCTTGTACTATCTTTGCCGGTCATAATACAAGGAGAAAGGGAGTACAAGGGGTCAATATAAAGGAGAAAACAAGGGAGTGAGGTACATGATGGTCCTGCATGTCGGTTATCAAGGTAACGGAACCTTGACTTCAGAGTCTTCGGAGGTTCGGGATCGCAGAATCTCGGAATGTATGCCGGACCTCCGGATATCTGTTGTGCAGGCTTTTGGGCGGTCGGAAGGGTCCCAGAAATGGTACGGGTGGTTGTGGTGCTTAATGTGGGTTTGTTTGGCGGCATGGGCTATAACACCCCAGCGATGCTGGGAATTGACCTAGGACTCCTGGAACTGAGCCACGGGTGGCACCCATTGATCACAGCCAAACCGAAGTCCATTGGGATACAAGACATGACAATCTGAAGGGCAGTCGGCGAACGTACTTGCGGGTGGCGCCTGCTCACGAAAATCAGCCATGACACACACAACGTGCAAGGCTGTACTATTCAGTACAAAGACAAAGACACATACACACATCCATTCCACTTTGACTATGACCCAAGAGGAAGCGAAGCATCTTCAGCCATAACGAGCCCATTGGCAAACATGGATGATGAAGACTGTCACGGCGACATGTGGCCGCTTCTGCTTACAACTATGACCCCGCGAATATCTTGAACCAACGATATACTATGTGTGTACGCAGTAGCCCAGACACGACCTGAGAGGCACGAAGAACCCACCAGAGACCGCGAGAGGACAGTGGTACATGCACAAATGGCATGGTCTACACAAATCAGTGCCACGAGGGAGGGCGCGTGAATGCAAGACCTCTAGGCGAGCAGAGACAGCGCTACGATGACAGATACGGAACGAGGGAGGATGACCGCTCATAATGCGCCAGACAATAGCGCATGCGTACGAGTAACATGAGTGCAGATCCTGCAGAACAAACCCACACGAGGAGTGGCACGCAAGCAACAAACACAGTGGGTTTCCATCATCACCGATGAGTGAAGTTGGCTTGTGGAAACCAAGGCTTTTGTGGCATTTTACAAGGAAAAAGTAACCACCACATATGACGACAATGAGTGCCACCGATGCATTGCTGGCAAGCGAGATGATAACACCGCTAGAATGATGCCACCCCTATCACACCCCTGATTCGGTGGCTAATCCAGATCTCGGTCCTGCTCAGAAAGATGCTGGTAATCAGATAGGGAGGGAGCTTCAGACACGCATGTAGAGACTGGGGAGTGGGAATTCGGATGCGATTGACACGGACACCATCCAAAAGGATGGTAAGGTTACACATGTCTCTTCTGACTTGGATGCTTCCATGACTGACACAATATCTCCTGCACAAAAAGCCTATTTTTTGTCCTGTCCCTAGTATCTCCAGACAAAGATCAGACAAGTCCCATTACTAGACCTTTGAGCAAATGAGACAAACCATCCCAGCATCTAGCACATTCCGTTTGGCATGTCGATTGAGAATATAGGTGCAAGTGGCTAAATGTGACTTGAAGAGAATCTGGGGTTCCTTGCCCTCAGAACCATTTGCAGCTGCCAAGTTTACATGGCGTACAATCATGGATACCCGAGGAGCAGTTGGAAGGTGGTGAGGGACTCATCTGGACATGCTTCACAGCATGAGAACAACCTTGAATGCCGAGGTTCCTAGCTAGAATAAAACTCGGAAGTAGTGTGGGAGATCAAGATATCTATGTTGCAATGGGAAAAAACCAACACATGGTGTGCGGAGATAAGAAATGTGCGATATGCCTTGAACCTGGAGGTTTACTTATATGCTTGAAGGGCATGTGGCATAAGAGCATTGGTTAAGAGGAGGGGAATGAAGATAAAGAGCAAGATGAGGATGCACAAATCGAAGATACAGAGTGTATAATACCACCAGACGGTGGTCAAGGGCTGCGAGAAACAAAAAATACCAGATGAAGATGGTCCAGTTTCTACCTACAACCGTCCTCCAATGATAGGCCGCACAAAGGGCATGTTCACCAAAGGTGCTGCTGCTCAAAGTTGAAGAACCGACCTCCAAATGCGCTGAGTGATCTGTATTGGAGGAAACTCGTGACAAGGAATGGTGGATGACTGATTGTGTCCATTTGGTCTACCGTGGCCATTCGAAACCAGACACCCAGTGTACGATGGGTAGTCATGAGAAGAAGCTGGGCTGGGATGGTATGACCCAGGCGAAACATTCAGAGATGTCAAAGCAGAATACTGCTGGTGTTGGAGGGACGTACCAGAATATGCAATGGAAGATCTGCTTTGAACATTCTGTGGCAGGCTTGAATGACATGATGAATCGGAGACCGTACTGGTACTCCTGAGGCTGTATTGGGCCCGCTGTGAGTGCTACAACTTGAAACAGCACCCTCAGAGGCGGTGACACCGACAAGGGGGCTAGTTGTAGAAACCGATGAAGACGGAGAGGCACTGCGGCATATTGCGACATTCAGGAGAGTCATGAGGACGTGAAAAAGATTGAACGTAGTTTGGAAGAGCTGGCACAACTCTTTAATGACATGAGCATCCTTGTTGAGCAGCAAGAGGAAAGAACCACACCATCCCACCTCACACAATTTGAATCCGCCAACTCTTCGACAATATCCTGGATGGATTTCAGGTCTGTGCCATCTTGCTGATCTCCAGCACACACATCATGGAGTGCCTCACATGATTGAGTTTAACAACCCACCTCATCGCGAGTGAAAATTTGCAAAAATAAGACAGGTTGGAGCTCATCCATGCCGCATCAATTTCGAATGGTTTTTGCGTCTGGCATTATTGACAATTTTGCAAGTTCCAGATGACAACAATTAAGGCCGAAAAAGACCGAACAAAAGAAGGGTAAAAACTAGCAACTACCATATACGACATGACCGACCGACCTCCGGTTCGAGGGGGAGTTTTGAATATGATGTTGCCCCAAATGTCGGATCGAGTCCATCACGACTATAAACTGATGAACACAACCCGAGTCCATCATGACTATACACTGATGACATGACCCGAGTCCATCACAACTATAAACTGATGAACTCAACCTGAGTCCGTCATGACTATAAACTGATGAACTCAACCTGAGTCCGTCATGACTATAAACTGATGAAATGAACCTGAGTCCGTCATGACTATAAACTGATGAACTCAACCTGAGTCCGTCACGACTATAAACTGATGAAATGAACCTGAGTCCATCATGTGTTATGGCCCATGCAGCCAAACAAACCCACATTAAACCCCACAACCACCCGCACCATTTCCGGGACCTTTCCGATCGACCAAAGCCCGAACAACCAATTTCCAGATGTCCGAAATACATTCCAAGGATCCATGATTCCGACCCTCCGAAGACTCCAAAAGTCAAAGTTCCGCTACATTGATAGCTGACATGCAGGACCATCGCGTACCTCACTCCCTTGTTCTCTCTTTATATTGACCCCTTGTATTCCCTTGTTTTATGACCGTCAAAAGATAGTACAAGGATAGTCACATGTATATAGTCTTCCAGTCGACTAGACTGTTTGCTAGTACGAATATCGATTTAGTCTCCCACCAGTTTCCGATTCATTTCCGGTAAACTCCCGCCTCCTTTCCGAAATTAGGGACAGACGATTGAGGAGGGCGCAACACATAAGTTGAAGCCAAGTCCCTTTGACCTCGAACACCTCAGTGACCGGATTGAACCATTCCACAACCTACCCTAAGTTCCCAGCGCCTCCATCCCCTGTCCATAGTCCGTCCGACTTCCATCTCGGTCCTCGGCCCCGTTACGGACCTTTGCGCTAACCCGGATAACCCCTTCGGAAGTGCTAGCTAAGCACCTGACATGCGGACTTAACATCATGACTATAAACTGATGAATTAAACTGGAGTCTGTTATGACTATAAACTGGACCTGTCGAGTTTGAGTCCGCTATGACTTTAAACTGGATTTGAGTCTGCTATGACTTTAAACTAGATTTGAGTCCACTATGACTTTAAACTGGATCGGAGTCCGCTATGACTTTAAACTGGACTGGAGTCTGCTATGACTTTAATCTGGATCCAAGTCTGCTAAGACTTTAAACCGAGCATGACCATCATGGGCAGTGACATGGACAATTCATTGGATCACTTGGAACAACACCTGCTGGTTTGGACTCAGGGGGAGTGCTCAGAATTTGGTGTTCAGCCTAAAATAATCTCTCCTTTATCTCTGTGCTTGCACAACCTTGCTTACCTATTCCGACCCTTTTACACCACCATGGCCTTTCAGTACCATCAAAATTCATCCACCACTTATATTTTTCAATTGCTAGAAGATCAGCTGACCCATCAAGCTATTGGAGATGGAACTGATGATTTGGACTGAGGAGGAGTGTTAAGGATTTGATATTCAGCCCAAACATCTCTTCTCCTTATACCTGGCAACCAGGACCTGATAGTATTAGAGAGAGGATATGGGTTCTATTCATTATTATCTCTGATATCTGCCTTTGATAGGAGTTTGAATTTGCCATTGTATTTTGCAGTTGTGTGACTCTGTGACCTCAGCTCTTTTCCAAGAGACTGAGGTATGAGTTCAAGTTTATTCTTATATTTCATACAATTGTTAACTGTTCTTTTAGATAGTATTTCAGGTAGCTAATTACTTCTAATATGAGCTCTTTTCCAAGAGACTGAGATAGTATTTCAGTCCTTATATTTTAACAGGCAGTACCGACCAACTGAACCTTACCCATATCATCCCTCACCAGTGTTTGGCCTTGGCTCAGTATATTCATTTCATCATTTGGTCCATTATCCCTATCCCACCCTCCTATTCTTCATTATTCCCTGTCCCTTCCCTTGCCTATTTACCCTTGGGACATTCACTCCTTGTTGCCACTTGGCAGTGGCCCTATTGTTTTATGTTCAGGCCACTCTCCATTGTTCTATTTTCACTCACTCTTTTGTTCTCAGTCATATTTCATTGTTCTATTATCATCCACATTCCTTGTTCTATTCTTGATCATTGTGGACAATACCTCCACATGATTCTTCATACCTTATTGTTCTCCATTCCTTGTCCCACTCTGTCCCACATCTCACTTATTAGCCTATATAAGTAGCCAATGTATGTAGATGGTTCTTCATTCTGGAAATCAACTAGGTTTACGCCTTCTTATCCTCCCTTCCCCTGTCCCAAGTCCTTTACCTGGGCTGACACTCTCAGCACTCTCCTGGGTATCCCTCTGTCCTAAATTAGTGGCATGCATAGGAAGTAGGGCGCAATGCACGAGCATGTTGAAGCCATTCCACTATTCCCGGCCTGCAGGACTTGGCCACTCCTTGGCATTCCCGGAGCCTGACAGTATTTCCAGAACCACACTACTTCCCGTGCCTTTTTACAATTATGTCTTCATGATAACAGTGGCAACAAAATCAATGCTGCTAAGTCCTTATATTCTCTTCAGTTTAATTCCTTCTGCCATCTGAATAGGTTGGAACTGGGTTCCTGTCAGGGGACGACCCTCTCCGAGTCCTGACGACAAGTCCGAGGTCCTATCTCGGACTCTTCCCAACTCCGAGGTCCTATCTCGGACTCCTCCCAACTCCGAGGTCCTATCTCGGACTCCTCCCAACTCCGAGGTCCTATCTCGGACTCCTCCCAACTCCGAGGCTAGGAGACCCAGGTCCGAGGGACCACCGAGCAGGAGATAGGAATGATCCTAGTGTGATGACTGGAACCAGTAATAGGCGCCTATGTTGATTTATAAGCTAGTGCACAGACCACTTACATAAAGGGTATAAAAGAGGTTCACCAGCAGCAGAGATCCTTAGACTTTCCTCTTCGGATTTCCCCTGCTTAGGTGAGAGCCCTACATGTACTTAGGTAGTAGCTGTAATTGAACTTCGGATTTCCCCTGCTTAGACCAGTGAAGCCTGTGGGTAGGCTCTGGGTTCGAGTCCCATAGTCAGGCCTAGGAGGACGTCCAGGGCTGGGTGGTGTCCCGCTGGTACCAGCCTCCGGCAGTCAAGATCAGTTCCGAGAGAGGGTTGCCCTCACAGTTCCCCAACATTTTCAGTTTTTTTTTGTGCCAGCCTGGCGGCAATGCCCCATCCTCGGCATTCTATTCGATTTTCCATCTGGGACAATCTCTGTCTACCATCCGGGACAATCTCTGTCCACCATCTGGGACAATCTCTGTCCACCATCCATCTGGGACAATCTCTGTCCACCATCCATCTGGGACAATCTCTGTCCACCATCCATCTATCATGTACTAGATCCATCTATCAGCAATATTCAGTCACAACTTGCTCACCCACTATAATCCGTTGATTAACAGGGTATTGGGCAGTATTACATTCTGTCAAGCCACTAGTGTTTTTAGGTGCATCCGATGGCCTCAGTCCAGTCGGCACTTGCCACTGCTCCAAAAGCCTCACCCAGGATCCTGTTCCATCGCTGGAAGCTCTGCCAATAGCCCTAGTCAATACAACTGCCTTGTGCATGCTTGTATACCAGAACAGCTGGCAAGTTTTTAGCTGGGACCTCTCAGTCAGTGTCATCATTTGGCACATTTGGCCAGGGTCTCGTCCATCTGTCCCCATCCGTTTCCATTCATTCAATCTGTATATGTGCATTATATGCCCTTACGAGTCTTCACCATTCTTCTCGGCTAGAGGCCGATACCTTTAGTAGACGTTGGGATGTCTACCTAAAAGGGGGGGGGGGTGGCAACTGGCTAGAAACCTTTCTAACTATGCAATCTCCCCTCCCGAAGACATCCCCTCCAAAAAATTTCCCTCCATTTGCCCCTCTGTTCCTTCTGTTCTGACCTTAATTCCTCTCCATCCTTCATTCCCTCCATTCTTCCCCTATTTTTCAGCTCTACCCCTTCCCATTATCCGCCCCCTTACCCAACTCCCCATCCTTCAGTCGATCCTTGGCCTCTTCCTGGCCCTCTCACATTTTTGGAACCTCCCGAATGTCCCTCCAGAATGAGAAACACCGAGTTCTCTATCCAATGGACCCTTCAGAAAAGGAGCCCATCTGCTAGGCCACATGGCCACCATCTTCCCACTCGATCTGTGGCTCTCCTTATGAGCCTTGTTCTCTACAACTCCCAAATTCCCTCCTCCTTTCTTTCCACCACCCTTCCTTATTTTTCGGCACCTCCTTAATCCGTTTCTTTGTGGCCTCCTCGGCCTCTTCAGTGGCAGTTTCTTTTTGCCTCCTGCTTGCATTTGCAAACTCCACTCTGCCTACCGGCTTCATGGGTCCAGCTGCTAGAGGGGGGATACTGTCAAGCCCACAATACCATGCTCTGATTTACTCGGCAGTACCGACCAACCGAACCTTACCCATATCATCCCTCACCAGTGTGTGGCCTCAGCTCGGTACATTCAGTTCATCATTTGGTCCATTATCCCTATCCCACCCTCCTATTCTTCATTATTCCCTGTCCCTTCCCTTGCCTGTTTACCCTTGGGACATTCACTCCTTGTTGCCACTCGGCAGTGGCCCTATTGTTTTATGTTCAGGCCACTCTCCATTGTTCTATTTTCACTCACTCTTTTGTTCTCGGTCATATTTCATTGTTCTATTATCATCCACATTCCTTGTTCTATTCTTGATCATTGTGGACAATACCTCCACATGATTCTTCATACCTTATTGTTCTCCATTCCTTGTCCCACTCTGTTCCACATCTCACTTATTAGCCTATATAAGTAGCCAATGTATGTAGATGGTTCTTTGTTCTGGAAATCAACTAGGTCCACGCCTTCTTGTCCTCCCTTCCCCTGTCCCAAGTCCTTTACCTGGGCCGACACTCTTGGCACTCTCCCGGGTATCCCTCTGTCCTAAATTGGTGGCATGCATGGGAAGTAGGGCGCAATGCACGAGCATGTTGAAGCCATGCCACTATTCCCGGCCTGCAGGACTTGGCCACTCCTTGGCATTCCCGGAGCCTGACAGCTGTGACCAATCTGGGGAAGCACAACATGATCCTTGGTTATCCCTGGCTCTGCAATCATAACCCTGAAATCAACTGGCGTATGCAAGAAGTCATGCTAAGCTGGTGCTCTGCCCAATACCACACCTGCTGGGTTAAGCTAGAGAAAGAACGTCGAGAGGAAATGGCAGTTCGGACTCTTTGAACCGGCCCCTTGCCAGGCATGGTGACCGATGAGTCGGAAGACTGCGAAAGTATTGACGACAGTGTGTCCTTCCTTGAACCAGGTGATCGCCTTTTCGCGACCGTGGCCCCCCCAGACATTCCAATTGCTACCATTGTGGCTGCCACAACTGCGCAGCAACTGGCCAAACGAGTGCTCCAGAGCACCCCCCCCCCCAAAGAGAAAGGGATGATCCCACCCTATCTCCAAGACTTTAATGACCTCTTCAAGAAGGAGTCCTTCGATTCTCTCCCCAAGCAGAGGATGTGGGACCACACAATCAAACTGGAGCTGGGAGCAAAACCCTCGGCTTGTAAAGTGTACCCTCTCTCTCCGAGCGAACAGCAAGAGCTGGATGAGTTCTTATGGGAGAACCTGCATACGGGATGCATCTGCCCCTTGAAATCCCCCATGGGAAGCCCCGTGTTCTTTATCAAGAAAAAGGATGGCTCCCTCTGACTGGTCCAGGACTATCGGGTACTCAACACGATGATGGTGAAGAACTGGTACCCCCTTCCCATCATCTCGGAGCTCATTGCACAACTTCGAGGAGCCAAGTACTTCACCAAGTTGGATGTGCAATGGGGGTTCAATAATGTGCAGATTAAAGAGGGAGACGAGTGGAAGGCGGCATTCTGCATAAACCGGGGACTGTTTGAGCCCCTTGTCATGTTCTTTGGCCTCACTAATAGCCCCATGATGTTCCAGACCATGATGAACGACATCTTCCAGGACCTCGTAATGGAGGGACACATGTGTGTGTACCTGGATGACATCCTCATCTTCACCAAGACTCTTGAAGAGCATCGATGAGTTGTTTGGGAGGTCCTTGAATGACTAAGGGCCCACAAACTCTACCTTTGGTGTCATGACCATACATCGTGCTTTGATTTATTCGGCAGTACCGACCAACTGACCCCCACTCACATCATTCCATGGCATACAGTTTCGGTTTGGTACACCCGGTTTATCACCCGGTTCATTATCCTTTTCCCCAACCCCTATTCTTTGTCATCCCTACACTCCCTTCCTTTCCCCCTCACTCGTTTACCCGTGGGACGTTCACTATTCCCTGCCACTCACTCACGGCCCTATTGTTTTATTCTCGGCCATTCCTTATTGTTCTATTCCTTTCCCACAATCTCACCGCTTATATTTCATTGTCTTACCCTTTCATTATTCTATTCTAATCGTTGTGGACTATACCTCCACATGGTCTTCATACCTTATTCTTTTTTCCATGTCTTATGCCACCCTTATTCCACATTCTGCCTCTCAGCCTATATAAGTAGTTGATACATGTACATAGTTCCTCAGTCTGAGTATCAACTAGGCTTACGCCTCCCTACTCTCCTCCTTCTGTTCAGAAGTCCTTGCTCAGGCCAACATCCTGGGCATTTGCCTGAGTATCTGTTCTCGTTACAAGTTAGTAGCATGCACAGGAGGCAGGGCGCAACGCATGAGTACGTTGAAGCCAAGCCACCCTGACCGGCCTGCAGGACTTGGCCGGTTCCGACAGTACCCTCGGTAGTACCGAGTCCTGACATTTGGCCAGAGAAGTATGAGTTTGAACAGACCAGGATCGAGTACTTGGGCCTCATTATATCTCATGGCAAGGTGGAAATGGACCCCGTCAAGGTGGAAGGGGTCATGGGTTGGCTAACTCCATCAAACAGAAAGGAGGTGCAGGCCTTCCTGGGCTTTGCCAATTTCTATTGGAGGTTCATCAAGAGATTCTTGCACCATGCCAGGCCGTTGTTTGAACTTCAAAGTGGAAGTGGGGGGACAAGGAATGGACAGCCTTCAAAGGGCTCAAGACGAAGTTCATGACGGCACCCATCCTCAGGTTTGCCGACGATACCCGCCCTTACCGAGTGGAAGCGGACAGCTCTGACGTAGCCATGAGGGCAGTCCTTTCACAGCAGTCACATGAGGATGGCAAGTGGCACCCGATTGCCTTTTACTCGAAAAGCCTCTCCCTAGTAGAGAGGAACTACGAGATCCACGATAAGGAGATGCTCGCTATCATCCAGGCCTTGGAGGAGTGGAGACACTTCTTAGAGGGCACTGAACACCACATCAAGATCTGGACTGACCACAAGAACCTAGAGTACTTCCGATTCTTTAAGAAGCTGAACCGACGACAAGCCCGCTGGTCCCTCTACCTCTCGCATTGCAACTTTGACCTGCGGCACAGACCGGGAGTAGCGATGGGGAAGTCTGACGCACTTTCATGTCGGTCCGACCATGGATCAGGCGTGGGCAACAATAGAGACCTAGTCTTGCTCCGACCAGAGCTGTTCACGATACAGGCCCTAGAAAGAGTGGCACTGGAAGGGGAAGAGCGGGGGATCACCTGAGAACTGAAGAGGGCGCTAACCGGAGGGACGCTAGAGGATGAAGTGGTGGAGGCAGTGAGGAAACTGCAGGAAGCAGGAGGGAGGTTGTTGGTTTCAGCCGAATGGGCGGTGGCCGATGGGTTGTTGACCTTCCAAGGCAAGGCATATGTTCCAGATGTAGGAGGCCTCTGGCGACGGATCGTAGCCCATCACCACGACTCCAAGGTGGCCAGGCATCCCAGTCACTGGAAGACCCTCGAACTCGTCTCCTAAAACTACTGGTGGCCTCACATGTCTCGATACATTAGCGAGTACACCAAGACGTGCGACCTGTGCCTATGGATGAAGGTCTAGAGACAACAACCGGTTGGGGAACTCTACCCGCTCCTGATCCCCGAGGCATGGTGGGATACCATAAGTATAGACTTCATAGTGGAGCTCCATGATGTGCACGGGTACGACACCGTGATGAACATGGTAGACTCGGTATCAAAACGGGCGCACTTCATACCGACCCACATGACAGTAATGGCAGCCAGAGCAGCCAGAGCAGCATGACTCTTCCTACACCACATTTGGAAGCTGCACAGGTTGCCAAGGGTGGTGGTGTCTGACCGAGGGATGCAGTTTGTCCACGAGTTCATGTGGGAGCTCTACCGCTTACTAGGCATTCACTTGGCAGCCTCTACGGCCTACCACCCGCAGACGGATGGTCAGACCAAAAGAGTGAACCAAGAACTGGAACAGTACCTCCGCCTCTTCGTCAACAAGAGGCAAGACAACTGGGATGACCTCCTACCCCTAGCCAAATTCCAGTACAATAACCATGTTCATGCCTTGACCCATGAGTCCCCCTTCTTGCTAGACACGGGCAGACACCTGCAGATGGGATTTGAACCACACCAACCCCCATCGTACCTTGAGTCTGTAAACAAATTCAAGGAGCAGATGGAGGGTGCACTTTCGGAAGTGAAGGTGGCCCTGGTAAAGGCAAAGGACGATATGGCAACTTATTACAACCGTAGGCGCCAGCCGACACCGACATTCGTCCCGGGCAACAAGGTGTACCTTGACGCTAGCAATATTTGCACTAATCGACCGTCCAAGAAACTAGCACACAGGCGACTCGGCCCCTACCTTGTAGAGGAACGAGTGGGGTCTCACACATACCGACTTCGTCTCCTGAAGGCCTTGAGCCATCTTCACCCAGTCTTCCCCATCATCAAACTCACCCCAGCCCTAGCAGACCCCATCCCGGGTAGGTGACAGCCCCTTCCACCACAGCCGATTCTCGTCAACAAAGAGGAACACTTTGAGGTCGAACAAGTACTCGACAGCCGGATGAGAGCAAATTGACTACAATTCCTTATCAAATGGAAAGGTTATGGCTACGAAGAGAATTCATGGGAGAACGAAGACAACATCTAGGCCCCCGACCTTGTCACCGACTTCTACCATCTGCACCCGGGTGCCCCATGCAGAATCCACGCCTTGGATGCATCTGCCTTCAGATCCTGCATGCCAGTCCTTCCCGTGGGGATCAATGCATCAGGGACGCTGCATTCTAGAGGGGGGGTGATGTCAGGGGAACCCCCAATCATGAATCCCGACCAACATCGACCCACCCGTATTCCACACCTGCTGACCGAGATCCGTTCGACCCACTCACGGCAGTACCAAACATACCATGCACCGAACCATCATCCTCGTTGGTGAGTACCCTTCAGAAGTGTTGACTATAACCCTTGGCTCCCCTTTCATTGTTCGTTCTCAGTGTCGAGGCCCTGGCGGAACTTCCCGGTCGGTATGGAGGGTGATGCCCGGTAGAGCATGGAGCACCATAGCAATGGTGCTTATATACAGCAGTCAGTGGGCGAAGGGTTCCCTAGAGGTTTCTCTTTAGATCCCCCTTTGCCAGGTAAGCTAGTCCCCATGTATTAGGTACCATACTAAATCTTTAGATCCCCCTTCGCCAGTGTGCCACCCTAGGGTAGAACGCCTGCTTAGGTTGCCCTTACAATCACACACCCAGCCGTATCAGAACGGCCTCCGGTCACATTCTGATAATTTTTCACGATTACACAGCCTTTTATTTCTTATAAATACCTAGCTGTATCTAGCAAAACTATAGACAAGTAGAGATTACATTTCTACATCCCCACTCTCACTAAACCTCGAGATAACATCAAAACTCCCTTCCACGCTGAACCGAAGGTTAAGCGCCAGGCATTGCACTTTCCTATTTCGGAAGAAAAACACCAGAAACTTGTCGTACCAATACCTGGATTGAGAGTTAAGTTCCCAATACTAAATAACATTTTTACATTTCACCATGTATTATTTTTACCTTGTGGGAGGACCACAATTCCATAAACCGGCACTTTGGTGCCCAGGCCGGTTTCCTGGAACGGCGCCTAAGCAGAGGCCAAACCTGGGACTCAGCTACCAGTAGAATTACTATAGAGCAATATTTTCCTTAACAATAAATATCGATAAAATAACCAGAAAATCCACAAGAATATTCTCCTATTTATACAGCCGATACTTCAATATTCTACCCCAGGAAAATCCCACAGAAGTCTAATCTGCCACACCAAACTACAAAACCGACTCGGGTTGTGTGTTCGTGGCTTCTATATGTTTCCGATCACAGCTTCCCCGAAGAATGTATCCCTTTTCCCCACATTATTTATTGGAATATCATTTGTTGCGGATGGCGCAGACCAAAGTTGTGCCACGACTCGAGCACGGTCGTGGAGATCATACAGCGATGTAAACAGGACATGGAAGCCTTCCCCCATAAAATATGACAACTTTGACATACAGAAAGATGAGCGTAGTTACACCACCATGCTAAACATGGATGGTAATTCATTAGTATCTGTTGGAATGGTGGAAAAAAACAACTAGACCATGTAGATGACAGCTTCCATCAAGAAATTTTTATGTGTATATATCTATCTATCTATACCAAATAGTTAGTAGTGTCTATTATCAATAATAATCCAAGAAAGAAATCGAGGTGCAAGTGCGCGCTTGTCGAACCCTAAGCCCTAACCACTGACTCTGAAACCTTCAGTCGGCGCCAGCTTCACCTTCGGAGAGTTGACCTGGTGCTCCGCAACATAGGGCCACATGGTATACTGATCATTATACATTGGGTGGCGCCGAACCGGTCTCAGAATGATTACGGCATACTTGATGAGACGAAGTTGGCTGAAGTTGATCATGGTAGATCTAGTAACCTGCACTGAGGATGCTATGTCACAATTTTTCCAAATCCATTGTTATCTATTGAGACCGTTCTCATGAAAGATCTAAATCATGAGCGTGGATAAAACAATCCACACAATAATCATGAGGTGGGGACCCGCCCTGGACTGAGCGAACGGTTCAGAGAATTGCTTTATTCTAAAATAAGTTATTTTAAAGAAATTCTGTGCGGGCATGATCCAATGGCAATTGAAAAGAGGAGATCCTGAGAAGTCACATGGACGCCACGCGGACCACATATAATATATTATCGTGCCGATCAGGGGTCCGCTACCGGTGATGCACGTTAGCCGAGTTGTTCAATGATTCGAGCGGCACTACCACGTCATTGTCTGCAGTGTCATATTGGTCACACATGCAATATAATTCCCCATCTGTTCTGTGCAGTTGTTGATCAGCGACACCGGAATTGATTGGCACACGACCCAATATGAGACATGCATGCCACATGGCCACCACATTTATCACCGCCGACTAGGATTGTGCCACCGATCATGCACGATCGCCAAAATTGGACTTGCAGAAGTTGATTGATTATGCTTCCCAATACCTGTGCCAATGCCAATAGTATATGATTCATCGTCTGTCGTATACTCTCAATGGCGGCTATTCTGCCCCGCCTCCAATCAATGGTCAAGGTGATACGGAGAGCAGATCCAGATGACCATATCTGATCAGGAGTGGGATGGAGTTGTTACTCTGTGGTACGCCAAATGAACACCAGCAGGTTTGTAAGTTAAACCGGTATCACACAAGTGTGTATCAAGTTACATCCATCACGCAGTGCCACTTAACAAACGAGGTCACGAAAATCAGCTTTAGCTTATCTGACCGAAGCCACACACGGGATTTAGAAGGTATCATAGTATTTTCCGTAATTTTCGTGTTGTTTTCTAGGTATGACCCAAGTTTGAGGGACCAACATATACCTATTGGCTTGTGGCGCCTCAGTGTTGTAAATGGTATCCGTATTTCCATATCGCCTGTTATTTGATTTCAGGGCAAGGGTTAACAAATAATATAGGTATAATTTTTTTTACAAGAAGAGGCACTGGTAATCATATGACGAGGCTCCTAGCAAGGAGAAGCTATTTCCATGACCCATAAATGATGCCGCTCTCAGTGCCTGCAATGAATTGCCATAGTATCCTCCATGGGAGTTGACATCCACTCACAGATCCAAAAGGATCCAAACCATGTCCTCGTCCTTTGTTGATGATGCCAAATAAAGCGGAGAGCCAACCTGTCTTCCCTGCATATTTATGTCCTCTCTTTTCTCGACCAGAAAGTAAGTGATATTACTGTGATGCATCATTAACATCTGCATTGGAGTCCCGTGCCTCCCTGCCTGCAGGATCACATGTGCTCCTTTCTCTACTGGAAAGGACACAGTAGTCTCGTGTCCCATGAATGACGCTGATTGCAGTGCGCTACCGTAATATCCTCCCAGTATATTTACGCCTGCCCCCATGTCCAGCAGCAAGCAAACTATGTTGTTAAGACCTGCTGCAGATGCTGTCTGAATTGCCCTTCCGAACTTTCCTCCTTGCTTGTTTACATCCCCTCCACGATCGAGGAGTCGTCGAACCATATATTTTTCGTCTGTTGACGATGCGCAGTATAGTGCAGCGCCATCCTGTCCTCCCAACATGTTTATGTCTGCTCCCTTCTCAACCAGCAGGCGAGCAATGCTTTGGTGACGTTTTCAAGATGCCACCTGAAACGCGCTGCCGTAGTATCCTCTCACGATGTTCGCTTGCTCTCCACAATCTAGAAGGAGTCGAACGATGTCTTCGTCCCCCCCATGTTGCCAAAGTACAGGGCAGAGTACTTTCCTCCCTGAATGTTTAGGTCGGCACCCTTTTCGACTAACAAGCGAACAATGTTCTTATGACAACGAGCCAATGCCGCTCTAGGGCACTGCCATATTCTCCTTCTCCCTGCATGTTGACATCCGCAGACAGATCCAATAGTAACCGAAACATCTCCTCGTTCCCTAATGACGCCACCAGGGTCAACGACAAACCATCATGTTCGTTTATGTCGGCACCCTTCTCGACAAGCAAACGAACAATGTTCATGATATTCTGTTGATGCCGCCTGCAGAGCACTGCCATATTTTCCTCCTTGCATGTTCACCTGTGCTCTCCGGTCATTCAATAAACGCACAATTGTCTCATTGCCTTTTGCTGAAGCGACCCGCAGCGTCCCGCCGTCAAATACTCCAAGAATATTTGGATCCGCCCCCATGTCGAGGAGCACTTGAATTATGTTGCGTGTGTTACCGTCTGGAGGGCGCTGCTATATTCTTCCCCCTCCATGTCCACTTGCGCTCCCAAATCGAGGTGTAAATATCGCGTGGGCCTTATGTACTGCAAACCAGCGTAAGTGCACAAGGATCGTTTGCGGTTGTTGTTGGTTATCGGGGATTGGGGTTCTGATGCAGCTTCGGGGGGCTGTGCGGCTGCGAACACCTTACTACCCCTCCGCAACTTGACTTGTGGAAAAGACATCGAGACACTCTATTTCAACTCACGCTCGACCGATGACGCCACCATTCATTCACACTACTCTTTCCAACGTGAACTTGAGTAGGTCTCTTTGTCCAATGTTGAAAATCCAAGAGCCCCGCGCTAATCCACATGTGTTGTGCCAGGTGCTGGAGGGAATGTCACTTTTCACAGTGTCATCAACCACGACAGGACTATTGGTAAGTGTAACTATTCAAACCTCGTAGCGCCGTATTTGTCTTAATACTTACCAACCCTCTGTTGACATTTCACCGTTGTTGATTCACTCATCTACACATGATAGATCTTCATATAAGTGAATTCGGCTCTGTTCAGCCTGATCAGGTCAACTGAAACCAATTTCCATGATCTTACTCTACAGGTGACACAACCTGATCCGTATGATCGAGCATGAACGGTACACAACATAGCGTCTGGTGGTGATTGCTGTTGTGACGAGGGGCGGAAGGAACGGGGAAGGAAGGGGCAGATGGAAGGAAAGAGGGA
>QLPG01011313.1:0-11322 GCA_003314385.1 Gomphus sp. MG54 | reverse complement strand
CCCTAGTCAATGCAACTGCCTTGTGCACGCTTGTATACCAGAACAGCTGGCAAGTTTTTTGGCAGGGACCTCTCGGCCAGCGTTGTCATTTGGCACGATTTGGCCAAGGTCTCACCCATCCATCCCCATCCGTTCCCGGTCTTTCACTCCGTATATGCGTGTCATATGCAATTTTGACCCTTTTCCGTCCTTCTCGGCTAGAGGCCGACACCTGTGGTAGACGGTGGGACGTCTACCTAAAAGGGGGGGGTGGCGACCAGCTAGAAACTTTTCAAACTACACAAACTCCCCTCCCGAAGACGTCCCTCTCCCGAAAACCACCTCCATTTTTTCCCCTCCGTTCCATCCATCACCTTCTGTCCCATTCTCCACTCCCTCCGTTCCATCCCATCACCCATCACGTCCTCCCCTGTCCCTTCAATCCCTCTCCCATACGATCCCGACACTCCACTCATGACCTTATGACTACCCCTACTCTCGAAATACCCCCTCTCCGACCTCTTCCTCATCCGTTTCCATCCCGACCCCTCAGCCAGCGGCACTTCAGGTTCAACAGCCTTCCCACTTGGTTTTTGGGTACAGGCCCGCCTCGGCCTTTTACTCGGAGGCTCTACTGCCTCATCCGTGCCCTCGATTGGGCCTCGAACAATCGGGCCGACTTCGCCCTGGGCCAATTTATTTTTGCACTAAAGAAAGTCAATTAGTGGGAATCAAAGAAGCTGGATTACCACTTACTCGCGCATCCCCTCCCCGTCCACGCATACTAGACCCCTTGCTGGGCCCCGCGTCCGCACTTCTCCGCTCATAGACCTTCGGGACTACCGAGGTTCTGGGGACCGCTGTGCTCCCGGCCATTTTGGCCCATTCATCCACGTTCTCTGAACCATCCTCCGCATCCTCCAGGGTATCCCAACTCGCTGCCATGAGTCGCCCTACGACCACCTCCCCATCCGTCCCCATGACCCCCGCCGAAGCACCCTCCACAACCGCACCCTCCGCATTCTCCGTTGAGGCACTCCCCTCACCCACCCCATCCACACCACCCATTGTCTCCCGCAGAATCTATAAGTCGCACCCCGCATGTTGGGTTGATGACGCGTCATGATCTCGAGCGACCTGTCCTTTGCCATTTGCCTGTTCGACAGCGTCGGTCTCGGCGCACATTCTGTTCCGAGTTTTGATAGATGGCGAGTGGGAGTATGCGATTGATTGATGAGAAGTTCGGAAGCTTCCCACCCTACCCACAAAAATTACGTTTAGGCGTTCCGAACTTTACCTTTAATTTCCGGCTTCAGGGGTTCAGCCGCTAGAGGGGGGATACTGTCAAGTCCATATACCAAGACCCATCCGCCGGCAGTGCTGACTGAGCAATTACTCTATATCCACGACCAAGTGCCCGTGTTGCCTGCATAACACTTGGTGCGCTGGTCCCGGCTCGGCACATTCGCCATCCGCACTCCTCGGCTCGTTTCACCTCGGGACTCCCCGTCCTTGTATTATCCTCGGACACGACCCCATTGTTTTATATCTGGCCACTCCTTATTGTCCCATTTCGAGTCACGATCCTATTATACTGTCTTTTATTGTTCTATCCCCGCTTTGCATTCCTTATTCTAATTTTGTTCGTTGTGGACAACAACCACATGCTCTGCATACCTTGTTGTCCCACATTCCTTATTCCACATGTCGCTTCTTAACCTATATAAGTAGGACATGGATGTACATACTTCCTCATTCTGGGTATCGACTAGGCTTAGGCCCTTCTACCTTCTTCTCTTCTGTTAAGTCCTCCACTCGGGCTGGCATCTTCAGCATCCCCCTGAGTATCTGTCTGTCGCAAATACAGTGGCACACACGGCAAGTAGGGCGCAACGCACAAGTACGTTGAAGCCAATGCCACTACTCCTGGTCTGCAGGACTTGGCCATAGTCCGCCCGACCTTTCGACAACACCCTTCGGCAGTACCGAGGTCTGTCAGTATCCGACTCCTGACAACATATAGAGGTGCACATATGCATGTATAACAGTGAGGAAATGAGATAAAAACCAGAAAATAGCAAAGAATTAGTTAGTATGGACTCAGAAACAGAGTAGTAGCTGGACATAGTAACCATGCGAGGGACACAAATGGTGGCAACTTACATGCTAAGCACCCAAATGATCCAGAGATATAGGTGCTGGAAGAGCAGAAATTGTATGAGATACAGAAGGGGACAAAGGGAAACAGATAGGAGGAGATACAAGAGAAAGGACTCACATGCAGAGGAATGAGAAATGATAAAACTAGGATGTGTATATGCAGTATGCAGCCACCAGGGACAGATGACAGACATACAGGAGTATGAGACATGGGATATGGCTTGGGATAGGAATATCCATCGCAGACAAAGAGGGAACAAAGGGAAATTTGATTTTTATTCAATAGGCACCACTGACAGGTGCCATTCTCCAGGAGATCACATTGGGGTAACCTACAGTGGGCCAACCCTGTGTATGCCCCACAAATTCCACTAATTGTGGATCATATTGTTGTCAAAAGATCTACTTGTATAAAATGATAGTAGCTACAGTGAATAAAACATAGTCTCATACCAAATTCCCTCTATGCTTATACTTGATATCTACTCAACACATGTACATGACATCAAGCCACATTGAGTCCACTTATCACTCGTCATCATTCAATGCCTTGGACCTAGCAGGGATCATTATATAGGTGTTGTTCATCATACTCACACAAGTTCTAACTGTTTTTTTCTCATAGATCACCCATCACAACCAACACAACTCTCTTACATATCGCCCGCCAGCTCCTTGGACCGGCACTTACACAGGATTGAGCCACTGCGCATCGACAGGGTAACAGCATATATTCATGTAGAATATTAGCTACATATTCCATAGTCACATATTCTTGTACCACAGTAGCTAGTACAATTACTAGTATATATTCCCCACCACAGTATTCTAGAATATTGGCACATGTTTCCATAATTTGTTGTCCAAAATTGTTATCCTCATATGGCTTTCCTGAATGGCCTCCTGCACATGAATTTACATGTCTTCTCAATGTGTCTGCAGATCTGTTCATTTATGTTATGATTTATCTTCTTTAATTGCTGGTGTTATAGGAATACAAGGATGCAATCAAGAAAGAAGGCACTAATAGTTGCAAATGTTCAACAAACCTTCATATCACCCAATCCCTAGTTATACTATGCTATGATACTGATGTATAGGCTTGAGATCAACTATAACAACACAACCTGATTGATATCCAAAGCACACTTTGGAGGGAGAGAAGGCATGTGAAAGTGTGGTAATCAGGGGGAATCCAACAAGATTTCAGTGGCAAGTCAGCAAGAATCCAGTCCTGACTGGGTGAGATGAAGATCTGCGGGTGCCCGTTGGCAAAGAGATGAAAGTGGCCAGAAATGACATGCGCGACCTTGCCACCATCTGAGAATTGGAAGGTTTCATATTTGGGCAGTGGTGTTGAATCATCAGTGATAGTATCCCATGTGCGGACTGAGTTATCCCACGACCCAGACACGACACACTTGCCATCAGATGAGAACGCAAGGGACTGCACCGACTGTGAATATCCCTCCAATGTCCACTCTATCGCTCCGGTAGTTGTGTTCCATATTCGGATTGAGTGATCAAACGAGCCAGACACGAGGCGCAATCCATCGTGAGAGAAGGAAACGCAGAGCACCGAAGCTGAATGGCCAATGAGTATATGCTCTTCTTTCCCGGTAGTTGCATTCCATATCTGGACAGAGGAGTCATCACTGCCTGATGCTACACGGCCCCCATCTGGAGAGAATGTCACGGACCTCACATCTGAATGTCCCTTCAGTTTGCACTTTATCTTTCCAGTGGCTGTCTTCCATAGAATGACCGACTTGTCGGCCGATCCAGACACGATGTATTGCCCAACAGGCGAGAAAGCAACAGACCACACCCAATCCGAATGACTCTTGAGTACTTGTTCTGTTTCCCCGGTGGTGGCATTCCAGACTCGGATGGTCCTGTTGTCCGATCCAGACACGACTCGTGTCCCATCAGCCGAGAATGCAACTGAAATGACAGAATCTGAATGTCCCTCAAGTGCCTGTTGTTTCTGTCCCCTGATTGCCTTCCAAATACGAGCCATCGTCGGGTGCGAAACAAAAGATACACGTGCACTGTCACGTGAAAAAGACGACTGATCTATGACCGCAGTGCGTTCCATGTCCAAGTCGCTCGTCACATCCCAAATCCGGACTGACTTGTCAGATGACCCAGATGCAACCTGTGTCCCATCAGGGGAAAATGCAACAGACTCCACCCAATCTGTATGTCCCTTGAACACACACTCTGTCACCCCTGAAGCCACATGCCAGACATGGACTGATAAATCCAAAGCAGACACAACGCATGTGCCATCGGGAGAGAATGCAACAGAGGTTACCAAATGTGTATGTCCCTTTAGTATGCGCTTTAAGTTCCAGGTATGTGTATTCCAAATACAGATTGAGCCGTCGCCAGAGCCAGTTGCTAGACGTGTCCCATCGCATGAGTAGGCAACCAAGTTCAGCGCAAATGAATGTCCCTCGAGTACATGCTCAACCATGCCCGTGGTGATATGCCAAATGCAAACAGTGGCATCTTGCATTCCAGAAACAACATGTTTCCTGTCAGGCGCGAACGCAACGCAATTCACACGTGCTTTAAAATTTTGTATGCGCTTCTTTTCCCCTGTGGTAACATCCCATACCCGAGCAGTAGTGTCCTCAGAGCCCGACACAATACTTGATCCATCTGGAGAGAACGTAACAGCCCTAACTTCACCTGAATGTCCTTGTAGGATATGCTCTACCTCCCCCGTTCTTGCATTCCAAACTCGAATTGAGCCGTCGGTCGAACCAGACACGATGTGTGCCCCATCAGGCGAGAAGGCAACGGACCAAACTCGACCTGAATCCTGAACCAGTATGCGCTCATTCTCCCCCGCAGTGGTAGTCCAGATATGAACTGAACCGTCTAAACACCCAGAGACAACACGTGTACCGTCAGGAGAGAAGGCAACCGAGCGTACGGATGAAGGGTGTGACATGAGATGCTTAAATGATCCCCATGACTCCGCAACCCCTACCACCACTTGTGGTAAGGTGTTGAACAATGTTGAATAGTGATGTCTTATCAATGCGCGTTTAGGGATCCATGCGAGGGCTGAGCCACACGTGTTGAGGCAGTGATGTATCATCGGCTCAAATGCAATCTGTAGGTAGCGACGAGCATCCTCGAGTAGCAACACGTGGTGGGTATGGGTTTTGGAGTATTTCTGGGGAAATGCTGAGCTAAACTCCTCTACCATGTTGGTTACTAACCGAGTGGGCCTCCTTTGCCATGCTGAGAGACTTCAGCCCAGATCCAAGCTGTCCAAACGTACTGAGGCACTCAAGCCAGTGAAATAAGTGTGTATTGGCGAATGTCCCAAGCTCGCTGAGCATGGGTAAAGTATCTGCACGTGGGAATGCAAGAGCCTCTACCAGATGAGAGGCCCAGTATAGGCAAGAGTATCTGAGAG
This sequence comes from Gomphus sp. MG54, assembly GCA_003314385.1. Classification (NCBI taxonomy): domain Eukaryota; kingdom Fungi; phylum Basidiomycota; class Agaricomycetes; order Gomphales; family Gomphaceae; genus Gomphus; species Gomphus sp. MG54. Next base: position 5,747 of record QLPG01011313.1, on the reverse strand, counting down.
ACTCAGAAATAAGGTCAGGATTAGAGATTTCATGAACCTGCGCGGCTATGGCATGATCAGGTAAACTGCAGATGTTATACCAAAGAGACTTGTTCAATGTCTGGAGACACTTGAGCCCGAGTTTGTGGTGGGTATCGGAAGCATCAATGCTGTTCCTACTGCAACGTTTCGGGTCGACAATGAACACTTGAAACGAGGCATGAAAGATGGTGACATGTCCATCATTGGTGGAAGGAACATAGATCACCGAACAAAAGCGAGACACTTCAATGTCAACCTCGTCATCCGTCATCTCTAACAGGGAAGCTATGGAGAAAATATTTGATAAGTATTTAAGTATTTTCTTAGTGAGTAACAAGAATCTTGAAAGCTCGTGGGTAAATCCTATGGGACCTCGTGAGAAAATGATGGATGGATTGTTTATTTCGTCCGTGTCTAAGTCAGACAACGACCAAGGTTGAGATGTATTATCTCAGCTGGTGGCTGTGACTCGAGTTAAAGAAGAGGAGGTCGCAAGATTGGCTAACAAGTATGTAGGGAATATTTTGTTGTTACTACTCTTCTTGTTACACAATGTACTGGTATTCATATACAACTTTCCCAGTGAACTCGGTCAGTAACTCCTATGTAGAGAATCCCCCTAACTATGAGGGATGCATATTGGTAATGAGGACTGGTGACCATTTTTATTTGATTTTTGAATAAGATTCCGTCCTGTCATGGGATCCGGACTCTCTGTTATGCCCGCCATTGAATGTATCCCTGAATCCCATATGTCCAGCCCTTTATTGGTAATGATAAGATACACCTCCATTTGATATCAACCGGTCACAGGTTGTGAGTTGGATCCGGATTGAATAGATGTTGTTGTATGGAGATGTCGGAAATTATCTGTGGGCCTGTACCAACTTGTTAGGCACACATATGTGTCTCCCCTATAATCAATCTCCCCCTATGTCGGTACTTTGTATCTCCCTCTCCCTAGTCCATCTCCGAGAAACATGGAGATAAGAAAATGTACTACAAGGTGGTAACTTTAGAATGATAAAAAAGAAAAAGGATTTGAGAACTACAAAGAATTCATACAACATGTTACAATAGCAATACATTTACTATACAAATGCCCATTTCTCAATACTCCCCCTCAAACCCTACGCATTCCTAGGAGTCCTAGGACGTGGAGGTGTTTGCGCGGTGACAGAGCCTTAGTCAAAATGTCCGCTGGATTGAGCGTTGACTTGACATAATGAAGAATAATGTTGCCGGCGTCGATTTGTTCCTTCGTGTAGTGGTAATGAACGTCGATATGTTTCATACGGTTGTTGGTTATGTCATTCCTAGAGAACAAAATAGATGATTGATTGTCGGTAAAGATAGGAATGGGGGTGAAAGTGTGTCCAAAATCCTCCCTGAGACGTATGAGCCAAATGGCTTCGACGGATGCGAAAGAACCGGCAACGAGTTCTGACTCCATCGTAGATCAAGTGACGAGCTTCTGCTTTTTGGATGCCCATGAGATGGGGGCCCCATTAAAAGTGAATATCCACCCTGAGGTGGATTTTCTATCGTCACGATCTCCTGCGAAGTCCACGTCAGTGTAACCAGCAATGTCGTGCGCGTACCCTTCCACTCCTACACCTTCCCTCGTGTACAGTATCCCGTAGTCCTTCGTGGCTACTAGATAGCGAACGATTCGACGAGCGGCCTCCCAATGAACGGCCGATGGGTTGGACACAAATTGCGCGCACCTGTTTGTAGCATAGGATATGTCCGGTCTGGTACAGACCGAACAGTAGTTGATACTGCCAATAATAGATGCATACTGTAGATCCATGGGCTTATCTGTGGGTTCAGCGGCTTGTAATTGGGTGTTTTGATCCATAGGCGAGTGAAGCGTCTTTCCGCCTGCGATGCCGAATCGTTTGGCTAGTGTAGAGATGAAAGATGGTTGCGAAATATGAATAGTACCGAGTGAACGATTTCTTGATATCTTGATCCCGAGTAAACGAACAGGTTCCCCCAAATCCTGTATATCGAAACTCCCCCCTATCTCCCGTACCATTCTCTCCATCACTCTGGGTGAAGTGGCCGCTAAGAGCCCGTCGTCGACGTACCAACCGGCGATATGGATCTCGCCGTCATCGGTAAATTTGAGGAAGATCGTTGGGTCAGCATTCGCCGCTGCGTATTGTGATTTCTCGAGTTCGTTCCTCAGCGTTTGGTGCCAGACACGTCCTGACTGTTTCAGTCCGTAGACACCTTTATTTAATTTACATACCAGGTGCTCCTCCCCTGGCATAATGAAGCCCTCGGGCTGTCGCATGTATACGATATCGTCCAATTTTCCGTTAAGGTATGCACCCTTGACGTCAACGTGCCTGAGTTCGAGATCGTACCTGCACGCTAGTGCAAGTATGAGCCGGATGCTGGCAAGTCGGATGGTGGGTGAATATGTTTCGTGAAAATTGACGCCCGGAATTTGTGAGAACCCTTGCGCGACAAGTCTGGCTTTGTACTTGTCGACTTGTCCGAGGTTGTCACGTTTGACTCTGAAGGTCCATCGGCTACCAACGATATTGGTATCTGGGGGCGGCTCGACGAGTTTCCACGTATTATATCCCTGTAAGGTGTCAAATTCATCTTCGCAAGACTTTTCCCAATCAATTGCTCTGTCTGATCTCATAGCCTTCTTGAAATTCTCCGGCTCATCTTCTGCTAAGACGACGAACGCCGATTCGGTTTCCTCGAGATGTGCATCACCGAGTGCGATCATGCTGAGTTCCATTGCTATTGCTGCGTGCCTCATTCCTTTCCCGTAGTTGGGATTGGTAGGATCCATCCATGGTCCTTTCTCGAAGTCTTTAAAGGTGGGTACGTGTTCGTCATCGCTATCTTCTTCGATTGGTGGTACGTTCACATCTACGGTGATTTCTTTTTCAGGTTCTTCTTCATCGGACAACGAGGATAGATCTGATTCCTCTACTTCAACTTCTGCAGTTGGAGGTTGTTTGGGATCAGCGATGGCTTTTCGTACGTGTGGCATAAAAGGAAGCTCATCGTCATTGTCCCATGACTCGTGGTTTTCATGTGTAACATTTTCTTTCACTGTAATAGGAATGTCTTCTTCGTTCATCCAGAGTGACGTGAGATCGTCTTCGTCTGTCGAGTGAATCGTAGTGCGTTCAATTTGCATATGTTCGTCGAAGATCACGTCCCTTGATTTGATGACTGAGTTCGTTCGCGGTATCCAAATCTTGTAGGCCTTCGAGTTGTCGAAATAGCCTACAAACGTTCCCTCGACGGTCCTGTATTCGCCTTATCTTCTAACGGCCTTGGGCATAAGTGCCCAACAAGTCGAGCCGTAGGTGCGAAGCCAGTCGATCCTGGGTTTGACTCCCCAGAACGCCTCGTATGGTGATTGTTGGATCGTTTGGTGTAACGTTCGGTTCTTGACAAAGTTCACCGTGTGAACGCTGGACACCCAGAAACGTTTTGTGAGTCCAGAATCGTGTTGTAGGGTAAGAGCGCCTTCTTGCAGCGTTCGATTGTATCGTTCTGCAATAGCGTTGTGCTCGGGAGTGTATGCAGGTGTAGTCTCGTGAATTATTCCGAGCTCACCGCATATCTGTTAAAACTCCTTCCCGGTATACTCTCCGCCGTTGTCTGTGCGAACCTTCTTTACATCAACGTTCTTCTGTCTTTTAATCCACGCAAGATATTTCTTGAATGAATCGACGATGGTTTTCGATTCCTTGTTCTTTAGGAAATCGACGCTGGCGTATCGTGTTTTGTGTTCGAGCCAGGTGATGAAGTATCGGTAACCTCCGATTGAAACGTCGAATGGGCCGCAAACGTCGGACGATATGATGTCGCCTACGTTGGTGGGTTGTTCTTCCGTTTTGTTGTAACTCATCCGCGTGTGTTTACCGAATGGGCAGTGAAGACATGGTTTGATTTCAGGTTGAGGGATGGGTATTTCGAGATCTAGAGTCGTTCCTAGCCTAGACATTTTGTCTATTACGGAATAGCTAGTGTGAGCGAGTCTGTGATGCCATAAAGTGAGAGAATTCGACTCAGGTGAAAATAACGCCGTTTCGGTGGATTCCTTGGCCGTTCTCTTTGCTACAAAGACGAAAACATTGTTGAGTTTTGATCCGCGAGCGAAGATGTTGCCATCGTGTAAGAACGCGGATCCGTAGTTTGAGAACTGAACGTCAACTCCCCCTCCGGTCATGCAGCCGACGGAAAGCAGATTTGCTTCGAGTTTTGGAACGTAAATGACATTGAGTAGCGTGAATTCTGTGTTGGGGAGACCAGTAGCTTCATCGTTTATAAGGGTAATTCTGATCATACCGCGTTTGTTAGCTTTAAGCGTATCTCCGCTCGCGGTCTCGATGCATATCGTGGGGGTGGTTCGTACGTCCTTGAAGAGGCTGAGGTCACCGGAGAGGTGACTCGATGCCGCTGAGTCTGCAAGCCATATGAGATCGCCGTTCTGTATGGCGGACAGCGCGAACACGTCAGAGCTGAGGTCGTCGTTGTTTTTTGATGGCGTTGCCTCGGTAATGATGGCCATAAGGGCGTATTTCGACATAGTCGCGTTTGAAGGCGTGTTCGAGTTCGATCGGTCGTTCTGCATTCGAGCGGCGGCAGCGTTATGGCCTCGTGGTTGGATCGCTAGACGGTTTCTTCCCCATGGTGGTTGGCCCTCGAGGCCGCCGCCTGGCATCGTGCATCGAGCGGTCGAGTGTCCCATGCGGTGACAGTTGTTACACTGGTACACGTTCGGTGGGGTAGACGTTGCCTGAGCGTTTTCGATGCGAGGTACGGAATTGCCGTGGTTATTGTTTGGATTTGGTGCAGGAGGTTGTAATGCGTGATGGTATGAGGCGTTCGGTCTGATTTGTGGTGTCGTGTTGTTATTGAAAGATCTTCTCATCGGTTGAGCTGGGAATTTGCTTGGCCTCATTTGAGCGTTGAAAGCTGTAGCAGCTTGGATGGAGATGTCAGTCGCACTTAGGTCAGCTTCGTGTGCCTCGAGTTTTTCTTCAATCTCCTCAGTCTTTCGAGTGATCATCTTGATGGTCTGAGCGATCGCACGCCATGATTCGGGAACGTTTCGAAGGATGGTGGCTGCGTGGGTCGATTCAGGTATGATTTCTCCCATTCGGGCGAGTTGTTGTTGGAATTCTCTCATGGTGGTGAGGTAGATAGAGACATCTTGTCCTTCGACCATATGATAGTTTTCATATCTAGTCCTGACAATACTGATTTTGTCGGGATCTGTGGATTCGAACTTCGATGTGAGAATTCTCCAGGCCTCGGTGCTATGAGTAGTGACGTCAATAGCGGATTGGTATTCAGGAGAGATGCAAAGGAGTAATTGCGTATATGCGATACTGTCTCTATCGTTCCACTCGTCCTGAAGCTGTTGGAGTGTAATAGAATCGACCATCTGAATGCCAGAAACGATCGTGACGTGTTGGTTGGTGGCATCGGGGTACTTCTCGTCGCCAATGATGATCTTGTACAAACATCTATCTCTGCATGTGGCCGATAATTCCCGTTTCCAGGATATCCAGTTATCGCGTGTTAGCTTTGGTTTGATGTCTCGGAATTTGTGAACTTCATGTTTGGGAATAGCAGTCATGATGATGTTTTTGTTGGTTTTGGTAGTCACTGAGACTTTTAATCTATGGAGAAAATATTTGATAAGTATTTAAGTATTTTCTTAGTGAGTAACAAGA